>JAQFVV010013075.1:164022-279254 GCA_028023455.1 Epiperipatus broadwayi | reverse complement strand
AAATTGTGATGATGATTTTTGGTTTACCTTTTCTACATGCACATTACTATAAATTTGGCTAGTAACCAAATTGTAATGGCACAATATATATATATATATATATATATATATATATATATATATATATATATATATATATATATATATATATATATATATATATATATATAATGTTTTATTATATACATATGTCTTGTAATAGTCAATATTGTATAATCAGCCAACAACTCTGAAAAACCAAGAAGGGCTCTCAACCAATAAACATGGGGATGGCCCATATTCCTAGTTTAAACTCCTACCTAAGCTTTTAACCTTTAATACTTGATTAACATCACTGTCAGCACCTAACATTTTATTCTGTAACCAGTACAATGTAGTTTAGAGACCAGGCAAAACTTTTTTTCTCAGTGTTCTCCTTCACTCTTTCTACTTCAAAATGGTGAGTACCACTCTTCCATGTTGATACATAATTATTTATAAACACATGCCAAGCCCTGTCTCACAGTTTGGATTTGATCTCAGTTAACAAAGCATGGATACATATCATTTTTCCTAATTAACGTAATAACTCCTTATGGTAATAATCAATCTTTTAAATAATTCTTAATGAATAACTAATGACTAATAAATAACTCTGAATCAAAAAACAATCATATTGGATTAAATATATAATAAGTTTATAATGATGTAATATCAATAGATAGATTATAGCTCAAATTATAATTTAGTTATTTACTGGCTCTTACAAATGATTTTGAAGGTGATGGCAGCTTACAATAATGACTTATGCTGTATATAATGTTCACACATAAATAATTATTATTAAATCATTCCAAGCTTCAAAATTAATTATAATTTATTTCATAAGGGCTACTTGTGTACAGGTTAATGCTGAATTATTTGGAATAACAGATGGTGATCGCATGAGAAGGTTAAAGGCTACACTTATTAAAAAAAATTGCAGTGCTATCAATAATTTGGGGACAGTAGCATATTGATGAGGATGATTCTAGGCCCATCACTTAAAGAGGTGGATGTTCCTGGCTGCAGATGTATATGTTCTTCTAGAACAAGACTCATATTGATGGAATGTGCTACCTGGTATTGATATCCAGGATTTGGGGTCACACAGTGTCCGGTTTCGTAAAATCTGGACTGGGATTATTCATGGGTTAAGAAACCAAAGCATGGTGTGTGGTATGCCCTTACTTGGTTTGATCATACAGACACATGGACAGCATTGAAATAAATGAATATTTTTAAATAAAGATGACCATTGCCACATAGAGTTAAATAGTATTACGCCTAATATGTCCCTCTGCTTCTTTTCCTGGTCTAAAGTTCGGCTTCTCCGGTGGTCTCTTCTCTTTGGGTGTTTCTTTCCATTTTGGAAAGATAACCGCTCCCATTCTCCACCCTCTTTCATTCTCTTTTACTGCTTCATGATGCCCACCATAGTCATATGAGCTCATATCAATGGCATTGAGCAGCTCTGCAATCTCCCCCAGTGATGCTTTCCATGCCCCCAAGATCATCTGTTCCACTCTCATGGGCATACTGTGTCTTATAATATGCAGTATATGACTCTCTGTCATGTTGCATGCATCCAATGTCAACAGTCTAGCCACCTGTTTATGAAAGAGTTTTGAATAGCTATCATTGCACCCTTCCTTAAACTTTTCTTGTATAATTTGATAGTGCATTAACTCCTGCCTATCCTCAGACCAAAAGGCCTCTCTCACTTCTTTTTTATATTCTTCAAAAGTAGCCAGCTGTCGACCAAGCACATCCCACCATGTCTGGGCATTGTTTGTAAGGTTGCCACACACTATAATTATCTTACTCTTTTCTGAATCGGGATTTATATAAAAATATTTTTCTAGGCTATGTAGATGCTCTTGACTGGTGCTTCCCCCATTCTAACTGCAAATGGATGAATTTTTATGAATTGGTTTATACTCCCTTGCACCATCGTGTGACTTATTACCACTGCCGGTTTTCAAGAGGGGTTTACTTGAGTGCCTTGCTTCTGTTCATCTCCACTCTCCATATCTGTCTTTTTACCTTCCTGTTCCCCAAAATCATTCTCTCTCTGCTCATTCTTAATTTTGTATAGCTGTTTTATAAGCATTGGAGTAAATTCTATCTACATATCAGGAGATTCAACTATTTTCTGGGTCACTGTTACTAATTGGTTTAGATGATTCACAAAACATTCCAATGCAATAGCCTAAGTGCTCTCAAGAATTTATTTCCAATTAGTTTTTTATCTCCATTCAGACCACAATATCACTAATAAAAAACTTTAATGTATGATAACAGATTTTTCCTTTTCAGTAATTACATTATACACAATCGAAGTTTAAAAAAAACATCTCACATAACTTGGACAATCCTCTCTCCTCCATTATCACAAGTTCTATTGTCCAGTTGAAATTATTTTGGAATGGATAGAAAACAAAAATGCCTTTAGGCTTTTTTTATATTTAAGACACTATCCCTCCTCCTTCTCTTACTCAAATGCAACAGAAGAGAAAATAACCATTAAAACTTCAATCTCGAAATTATTTTTAAATGGTAACATTTCAAATTTTTTTTTTTACATTTACTTCATAAACACTCAAAAAAATAAATAAATACAGAATCACAAATTGTAAATAAACATCTTAGCATTTTATTTCTTTAACAAACAAAAAAATTCTAAAATTATAAATACATCTTGGTGTTTCTTTTCTTTTTTAAAACAAAAAAACAAAAATCAAAATTACAAATACATATTTCTAAGCCTTTAAATATTGGCTTTACTCATATATGTGTGTAAGTTTATGATATAGCCACAGTTCTCTCTTAATTTATAATGTTTGATTATATAAATTGTATACCCCCCCCCCCATTTAATGGCTTTTTACATATTTTAATCCATTAATTTATTTAACATTATCTTTTGCTTGGTCATATCAATCATGCCTGGGACAATATATATATATATATATATATATATATATATATATATATATATATATATATATATATATATATAGAGAGAGAGAGAGAGAGAGAGAGAGAGAGAGAGAGAGAGTTTATGTTTTGATGTTACATTTGAATAATTTATGTTATTAGGATTGTAAATAATCCTTACAATATATATATATATAAACAAAAAAAGACTTATAAATCCAGTAAATAATATAATATTTCAACCAGAGGACTGGTTTTCATCAGAAAGAAAAAAAAATACACAGTAAAATGGCGATAATCAAAAATTACAGATTTGGTAAAAGATTAAAAATTTAAACAAAACCCCCCTGATTGGTCACAAAATCTAACACAGAATATCTACCCAATCAATGACAAAATTCAAACAAAAAAAAAAACTACATTCCCTCCTAATCAAGCTTAAATTCTATTTAAATTAAAATAAATATAAAAATAAAAATAAAAAATCCAAAATTAAAATATACATATGTGCATACATAGAAAAATTAGACTATGCTCACATACAAAAAATAGCTGTGCTCACAATAATATTCCTAAAAACTAAAATACTTATACATTTTAATCAAAAATTATAGTTAGTGCAAAGTACAATAATTTATAATAACTAATTATTTATCTATAAACCAATTAAACACAGATATTAAACATCCATATAACCAATCTTTACATAAAAAACCTCATATAAGAAAATTTTCACATAAAAAACTTACATATAGAAATCATTTAGGAGACCAGGTAACCCAGAGATGTAATAGTTCCAGTGTTCAAATTCAATCCATGTGGTTCTAAGGTCTTGAATTTAAAAATAAAAAAACTCTCCTTTTGTTTCCTCTCCCTTGTAGAAGAAAAACCTTCCTGAATAATCACTACTTTCAAATCATCAATTGAATGATTCGGTAAGTTAAAATGTTTTGAAACCGGTCTATCTTTATTCTTATGCAAAATGTCAAATCTATGATTAATCATTCTGACATGTAAACTATTTGCTGACTCACCTATATACTGGTTTAAGCATCTACTACACTCTGGAAAATATATCAAATTAACACTTTTACATGTAACATATTTAGGAATATACCATTTAAAATTACGATTCTTAGTACTAAAGACCACTTTTGCCACAACAATATGTTTACATGTAAAACATCTTTTATCCTCACATGGAGAACATCCTTTTTCCTGTACACCTAAAGTTCTATATTGAAAACATAGATCACTTAGAGATATACTTGTCAAAACAAATTTTATTAGTAGTTCTGTACAGGAAAAAGGATGTTCTCCATGTGAGGATAAAAGATGTTTTACATGTAAACATATTGTTGTGACAAAAGTGGTCTTTAGTACTAAGAATCGTAATTTTAAATGGTATATTCCTAATTATGTTACATGTAAAAGTGTTAATTTGATATATTTGATAGAGTGTAGTAGATGCTTAAACCAGTATATAAGTGAGTCAGGAAATTGTTTACATGTCAGAATGACTAATCATAGATTTGACATTTTGCATAAGAATAAAGATAGACTGGTTTCAAAACATTTTAACTTACTGAATCATTCAATTGATGATTTGAAAGTAGTGATTCTTCAGGAAGGTTTTTCTTCTACAAGGGAGAGGAAACAAAAGGAGAGTTTTTTTATTTTTAAATTCAAGACCTTAGAACCACATGGATTGAATTTGAACACTGGAACTATTACATCTCTGGGTTACCTGGTCTCCTAAATGATTTCTATATGTGAGTTTTTTATGTGAAAATTTTCTTATATGAGGTTTTTTATGTAAAGATTGGTTATATGGATGTTTAATATCTGTGTTTAATTGGTTTATAGATAAATAATTAGTTATTATAAATTATTGTACTTTGCACTAACTATAATTTTTGATTAAAATGTATAAGTATTTTAGTTTTTAGGAATATTATTGTGAGCACAGCTATTTTTTGTATGTGAGCATAGTCTAATTTTTCTATGTATGCACATATGTATATTTTAATTTTTAATTTTGGATTTTTTATTTTTATATTTATTTTAATTTAAATAGAATTTAAGCTTGATTAGGAGGGAATGTAGTTTTTTTTTTTGTTTGAATTTTGTCATTGATTGGGTAGATATTTTGTGTTAGATTTTGTGATCAATCAGGGGGGTTTTGTTTAAATTTTTAATCTTTTACCAAATCTGTAATTTTTGATTATCGCCATTTTACTGTGTATTTTTTTTTCTTTCTGATGAAAACCAGTCCTCTGGTTGAAATATTATATTATTTATTAGATTTATAAGTCTTTTTTTGTTTTTATATGTATTTCCTTTGGTTAATTTGTTATTTATTAATATATATATATATATATATATATTAATAAATAACAAATATAACCAAATATATATATATATATATATATATATTGTAATCCCTCACACCTATCACCAACACTAACAATTACCCGGGGGTGCCAATTCTATGGATCATAGAATAAAATATTTATTTAACTTTACCTAAATCCATTCATGAGGCTCTTAATTAAAGCTTTCACCTAAAACTAACTCAGTTGAGGGATACAGAGATGTATGAGGTGTACAATGTACATTAGATGTGGGAGAAAATATTATTACTAATAGGAATAAACATCTATTAAGTTCTATACTAGACAAAATTAAATTGGTAAAATTCTACCAGCTAAAATTAACTAATAATACTCTATATTTCACCTCCTCCCATCATCGATATGCACTGAACAACCTCTACTATATTATACAATTAAACTAATAACTAAAATATAAAAAAATAATATTTTAGAAATTGTAATGTATAATTCACTGGATCTAAACTCAAACTAAACCTATCACTACTAAATTTTAACTACTCAATAATCTAATCTGGCTAAATGAATTTATTATCTAATCTAAATTAAAATTAAAGATCTCAGGGAATTAACTTATGGTATGGCTTGATCTAACATTTCTATACCTCAAATTATTATTTAACACTATGAAAATAATATTATAAACCAAACAATACTCTAATTAGATACTTGCAGTTAGATAATGAAAGAAATCGGGTACATTTTGATTTCAATTCATCATCTAAACAAAAATTAAATAACAAAACCATTTTAAAAATGATTAGTAGATAATTGGCATCTCATATAGTGTTTGACTCAAGGAAATCAATATCATCATATTTAGAGATTTATTATAATTAAATAAAATACAATTATGTTACATTAAATAAAATAAAGAAGTATGGAGAGATGCATGTTGGGAGAACAAAAATGCAATAACAGGTGTTACAGACCTCATTGAAAAAAAATAAAAGATTGAAGTGGAGTTGGACTGGACATATAGCTAGAAATGATGATAATAGATTGACAACTGAAATCTTAAACTGGATTTCAAGAGATTGTAAAAAACCCAGAAAGAGACCACATTTGAGATGGATGAATGAAATAAAAAGCATCTAGAGGTGATGTGGAGAGAGAAGCTAAATTTTGGAGAAGATGAATTAAACTTGGCGAAACCTTCATTCTGCAGTATATTGATAATGGTTGATGATGATGATGATGAATATATAATTTATTGTGTATAATATATGTATATAATTATTGAATTGTTCTTAATGTAATTTTATATATTGTATAAAAAGAATATGCATATAAAAATTGGGGGGAGGGCAGAGGAGTATATATCTGTAAATAGGTTATGTGATTATATAAAATGATTATGTAAAATTAATGTTAGAGGGAATATTTATAGATATAAAGGTCATGTGATTGTGTTAGAAAAGTATATTTTGAATAGGGTTTAATATAGGGTGAAAACCAATTCAATAAACAAAATATTTATTATTATTATTATTATAATAATAATAATAATAATAATAATAATAATAATAATAATAATAATAATAATAATAATAATAATAATAATAATAATAATAATAATAATAATAATAATAATAATAATAATAATAATAATAATAATAATAATAATAATAATAATAATAATAATAATAATAATAATAATATAGTTGTTTTATTTAAATTGTGTTGGACCCATTATTAATTACTGAAAACAACATTATGGACAAATTTATGTTAGACCACTATTAAAAACTATGTAGATTTACATATATTATTAACTTATTAAATTTGTGAATCCCTGGCTTTGTGTTCGACCTATAAAGTTGCATGTAAGATCATGTCTGTGTGAAAATTTTAAAGTATTGACTAGTTGAATTCATAAGTCAACGTTTATGTAGAAAGGTACTTGAAGTTTATTTAGAAGTGCTAATATAGATAATTTCCCAAGACAATAAAAAAACCCTAAGGAATAGATTGTTTGAACCTCGAACTACAACATTGTATATGAAGAAGGGAAGCTCTGGCACATCAAGGGTGTTAATTATGCAAGAGATTAGGAAGCCTATGTAGAGTTTAAATTATGATCATGAGGTAGCCCTATGTACTTTGTTTGACAGTAGTTGCTTGGTCTTTCACCCTTGTGAGCAGATTACACAAACTTGAACATTACATGTTTATTAGTATTGCTAATATAATCAAGTTTGTAAACGATTATTATTATTGAGGTTTGCCATTTTGTATGTATTAAATCTGCAGATCAAAAATTAGTTAATAAAATCTTGGATATTTTGTTTAAATAATAATTTTAAATATTTTATATATATATATAAAAGAATTAAAAACATAAATTGTTATATAAAAGAGTTTTGAAAAATGTACAGATATGTAATGATAATAGTAATGAAGTCAAGTTATATACTGAATCTGTTTTTTATGATCATGATAGAAATTGTAATTTTAAGTTTAATTTTGATATAAATAAAATAAAAAAAATTTAGGCCAAGAGAGAGATAATGGAAAAAGAAAAATTAAAGAGGTAGTTTTTATTAGTAGGTATAAAAATACGATAATAAACAGACAGTCAGCAAATGTTAGGACTAATGAATTGTGGGATATTTAAATCGACATGTGTTTCTGGTTGGTAATAGATGATTCTATTTTGAAAGCTGAGTTGAAAATGATTATGAATATAATCGAAAATATTTCTTTATGAGTTTTTATTGAGTTTTTATTTATATTGTATTATAAATTGTTTACCGTTGTTTGGAATATATTTAAGTTTCGTTATATATATATATAAATATGCAAAATCATAAAACAATACAATACTAGATTAAATTTTAAAAATTTTACCAAAATCCTTACACAACCATGCTTTCATCTACTACAAATAGACCTTCTCAAGTGAAAATTAATCTAAAGGAAAACATATATATATATATATATATATATACCAAGTGATAATATATATATCTAAATATATATATATATATATATACAAACAAACCTTCCCATAATTCACTACAAATTCCACCTTCCCTTAATATCAAAAGAAGTCTTCATAAGATTGATAGCCTCAGAATCAAGGAGTTTTATCATCAAAGTCTCCTTTATTCTTTTTTTTTAACCCATTCTTTTCATAAAAAATAACCGAATCAAAACATTCTGATAGATTTGTGAAACACCTTATATTCTTATTAAATAATGAACCAAAATAAACTCCACATATTTACTGTAAAACAAATGGTTTTAGTTATCAGCTACTTCTGATATATACAACTGAAGAAATATAACCTTATACTTCTAGTAATCAACTATAAAATTTATCTTGTGTTCAACATTTTGCTTTATAACACTCAGTTATTAATTAACTTAATAAATCTATGACAAACAACATGGATTAAATATTTTAATTACACTATAAAGTAAAATTAAAGTTGTGCATTTTACTTCAAATGCACAATAACTACAACTAAAGTAAAAGGGTTTGAAACCTAAGAATAATATCAAAATAGGTTTTGCAAAATGAAATTAATAGCTCCATTAATTAAACATATTCTTACCAAATTATATCTTGTAAAAATGAACTAAATAATTCCAGTAATTAAATATATTTGCCTTTGCAACATTGAAATAAAATATTCTATTAAATAACTAGGATTTTATTTTTCCAAAATAGAAATAAATAATTCTATTCATTAACTGTCTTTTATCTTTGCTTGCTTACTTAATCAAATGATGATTGAATGATAAAAATTAATGATATGAAACTTAAATGATCACTATAAAATGTTTTAAAATAATAATTAAAGTTGTACATTACTGATGTATTTTTCTATATCTTTCAAATTAACACTTTATGCATGAGTCTGTATTATGCTGTGTGCCAAAGAATAAATAAATAATTCTAATCAATCTAATCGGTTTGCTTATGAAGTTACAATTTGATCATAATACGGACGAAGGCTATGGTCATCAAGCTTTAATCACTAACTTCAATACAGCTGTTTTGTAAGAAAATCTATTTTGCCTTTATTCTTCTTTTTTATCAATAGATTATCTGGCACTTGGCTATAGTATAAGCTAGAAAACGTTCAATAACACATGGGGATAAAAGATTTTTACAATTCAATTCAGATAAATATTAACACAATTCCTCTCAAGTCTACTTCTGAGATTAACTAAACTGGTGGGAATAAATCTCTTCACCAAATGATCAGTAAGATAATATACTTGACTTCATATCATTTAATTCATAATACCAAATATCAAAACTGGAGATTTAATCTACTTCTATCAAAAATACTTCAATACACAGCAAAGAAAATATTACTTGATCCCATACACTACACTAGGTAATCTACCCATGTTTAAATATTCAAATAACAAAAGGGGAGAGCTTACTCAATCCCACAAATATTATAAAACATTGCTAACTGTAATACATATAGCCACAAAAATACTTTTCCATTCAAGCATAATAAAGAACAATAATTAACTTAAATAAATTTGTAATCCTTCCAAACAATTGACCATCCTCTTCCTCCAAAACCAATTGATTATATATGATTTGTATTTGCAATTAACATATAATTATAGCTAAGTTTAATAATGGATACACATATACAAGCATAATAATACACAGACTATTCAAATCCCAGTAGCAAAGAACTACTGTTAAAATATCAATTATTAATTGTAAAAGCAATAAAGAGTATTTCATATCTGATAATATTCATAACTTAAAATATATTAACTATGGTTAAGAAACAGGGCAATAATTTCTGTTGGCAATATAAGACAAAATGACTTTTTTATATGGTGCATTTACATTAGCACACATCTAAAGCAAAAATTTGGCTTAGACACATAATAAAACTTTATATTTCAGATTAAATAATTATTGAAAATAATTATTTTTTTAAATCTATTGAAAATGCATAGATATAATATAAGAACCTACACAATGCGTTTCTTCTAAAGAAGAACTATCACTTCTATTAACATCACATGGATGCATCTGTCTCTTACCATGCACATATATTACACTCTAATGCATGGCAAAACTTATATTAAACTAATAAAAAAAAATTACCTGGCATAATTTTTTTTCTTATTATGGCTTTAATGAGATGTTCTGGAATAATAATAATAATACATATAATAATAAAATTATAAAGCAACCTTTATACTATCTATCAATTAAGTACGATTAAATAAATAATAAATAAAGTTCTATTTGCTTTCTTCTTTCTTAGTTGAAAATAAAAGTTTATTATAGTTTATACATGGCATCTCTTGGTCATGTCTCCAAAATGAATAATAATGAAAATAAACACACAAGGATAAATATTGACAAAACAACATGTTCCTGCAGGAAAACAAAACAATATTATTTTTAATTTATAAAAGCAAATTCAATGTTCTCAGCTGTTTGCTAATGAATTGCTGTTGACATTATATATGAGGAATTTTGTTGATTAAGCAATAGACAATTTCACAACGCAAATAAAATAAAAGTTCATATTTCATTCCCAGGATATATATTCAAATGTTTCTGTTACATTTTTAAAGCCATTCAGAAAGGTATGTAATTATTTAACTAATAATATTTGTCTAGATGAGTTTGCTGACAATATTTTAGACAGAAAAGTTTCACAGCGAGTGAGAAGTGCCTTTAATAAAGCAAAGTCATATAATTTATCCATTTTATAAATTCATTTCTCCTATTAGTTTGGAAAAACAAGTAAATATCAGTAGTACACTCAATTGCACATTTAGTCTTGCATTTTTTAAATATTTAAAAATAGGAATAATTACGAAAATGTTATAATAATAATGACGATAAAATTAAATGATTCAGACGCATCCTTTTAAATCTTCCTTCATAACTAACATAAAAGTTTTTATAAAAAGTTCTGAAAATGTTCAATAACAAAAGTTCACAATCCTCCCGACATAGTAACAATATACCCATGCTGCAATTATTCCATTAATACTGTAATTAAAACTTAAAAAAATAATTTTGAAAAATAAACAAACATTCTTCTTTCTTCTTTCCCATTCGGTTTAAAGTTTGAATGAAGCAAAATTACAATACTATTATACATTCCCATTTTTACTTTTAATAGTGGCAATTTAAACTTAAATAATATAGTATAGACACTTACATGCATTTTAGATAACGGTTGGAGAATCTAAATAGTCAGCCAAGGATAAGACCAATTTATCTCTTAGTGTGGTTTAAGTACACATGTCTGCGAACGAATAATATATTTTACTTTCAGCTTGAACTTTGGTAAGAAAAATATTATACTATCAAACTTTGTTAATTTAAAAATGAAACAGAATTGGAAGATCTTTTAACAGTTTGTAGTAGTAGTTAGTTGTTGGAGAAGTTGCTGAAGTCTGTTGAAGTCCCTCTAGAATTATAAGTATCCCTTTTTATAGATTTTTAAAATATTACCTCACACTTTTTCTTTTCCAATAGTACAAGATATCTGAAAGTTCAAAGATCACTAGACAAAGATCAAGATTTAATTTATGCAAGAAACGTTGTCTTGAGAAAAAAAAATTGGGAAAAAATATCCTGTCTTTTAAATAAATAAAAAAATATTAATATTAAATTGAATTAAGAATTAAATATTCTGTATTTTTAAAACAACAGAATAAAAACTAATAACAATTGCTTTAATAAATAAAATATTTTCTAGTATAATTATTGTTTAATAGTTCATTAGTCCAATGCTCAATTAATTCACTTAAAATGTAGTTAAGCTGGTTGTCAACACTATTATTTATGAAATTAAATATTTGATTATGAGATGTGATATTTGATGATTTAATGAAGCATATGAATGAAAAATGAAGTTGAATAATGATATTGACATACATGAATATTTACTAATAATGCACTATAGACCCTAAACTGATATGACTAAATGACTATTTTAATGATGATGAGTGAAACATACTTCACTGTTTATACTATAAATTAAAATATGTAAAGCAAATGAACTAGAGAACTACCAAAACAAGTCTAACTATTTATATGTGAACAAACAAACAAATTAGCACCAACTCAAACTGAATTGACTATGTTTATAACAAGCCACCCCCTATCCTATCATTAATTGTACCCTAAAGTAAGCCACTAAACATCTAATAAATTTTAAATTGCACCTATAAGTACTTCTAATCATAGTTTTAAATCATAAATAATTTTTTTTTAAATTTCACGTTATTTCATTTTTTTAAATAATATAATATCAGATGTTACTGATATAATACCATACAATTACAAATAATATTTCTGGTGCCAAACCAGAATGCCACTATATATATATATATATTCTAACCTGTAATTATGCATCTTCACTTCCGGATAATATATGGTATAAAATAAAACAGGTTCTATCTCAGTTAATAATTAATAAGTAAAATATTCAGTACTAAAATTAAAATATTTCACTAGCTCAAATTTAAAATATGAATAAGGTTCAATTTATAAAAAATGAATTAAATAAATATTTAATATTTTCATGAGACTTGAAGTGAAAATACAGGTGACAAGATAGATTACATTGAGCCAATATCCTACAGGATACTACCTCAATGGCATAAGAACACTATCCCCCCTTTTATTACTATTTCAAATAACAAACTCATAGTATTCTTACGACTTTAATAACTTCTACTCACTAAAATTAAACTAATAATTAAATCTTAATCTTCTATTTAATAATAATCTAGCTCAATAAAGTAATCTCAGGTTCATAAAGTTTATTCTAAGTTAATTTAAAACACGGTAATAAAATATGAGAAGGGATTTTATGTCATAATCTACTACACTTAAACTAATAATAATAAATAACAATAATAATATTCTTCATGTAATAATATAATAAATACGTGGTAGCATTTTAATAATCTGACAAACAAAATATGTGTCGCAACCGATAGCATATAATTTAACATAATATTGTGATAACTGATTTATGACCAATAAATAATGTAAGATTATGATTATTTAATTATAATGAATACTAATAAAACATTCGAAATTCTTAAAATAATTCTTTATTTATCTTTTGAGCAAAATTATATATTTGTTTCAGTTATTATGCATATATCATGTTTTCATGCAGCGATGTGGAGAAATAAACAACTCTGACACAAAATTTTTTAAAATAACAAAATTTAACAAAGTTTATTACTAACAATAAATAACTAAACAATTTATTTACATTATTTACAGTGGATATCCTTAACCCTTTTTATTTTACAGTTTGATCTACCTGGTTATAAAAAAATAATTTATATTTCAATTATATTTTATGTAGATTTAGGACAAAATTTAAAAAAAATGTTACTATTTGGTTTCTCCTTATGGTTAACTTATTACAAATAAATTTATCTACTTTATTAACAACAGCATTTTATCTCTAATATTATTAAACTATCCTATTTTAAAAATTCATACTTAGAAACATTCCATAGAAAACAAAATTTTATAATGAGTATGGATTTCTCAAAATATTAAAAAAAAATTCATCTTGCAAAGTCAAAGATGTTACACAAACTATTATCCAAAATTCAGTACTAGATTCTAATATTTATCACACAATGTTTACTAATCATAATATATTCTTCTTTAAGCCCTACTTTAGTATGATATAAGTGTAATCATCAATACATGTCTGTTAATCAATAAACAAAAATATACTATGCATATTGTTTACATAATTTACTTTGTACTATTGTATTTTAAAAAAAAATATACAATACTTATTTTTCTCTCAAAAAAAAAAAAATAACACTAAAGCATTTAAAATTATTATCACTTTTAAAAATATCTTTGTTTAGATACTTTATTTTAAAAAATTTTATATTTCATTTCCGAAATAAATTCAAAATATATTTTATGATTCCTTTCTTTCCCTAGGATACTTTGGATCTTCAAATTTAAGTTACAATATTCTGCTCCTTATAAGCAAATAAACTAATCTTATCCAAAAAACGATAGCACAACCTTAGTTCTAAATTATTTATCATTTCTTTTAAAATATCTTACTAAACGATGCAGTTACATGAAATAAAGATAGCAAAAAACAGATGCATAGGATTAAGGAAGAAAGCTAGAGTATTATTCTTAACATATCTCAAAATCATGGTACAGTGCGAAGAGGTAGGACATTTATCTGCCTAATATCCTCTAGTACAGGGACGATGTTAAAGCTATTTCTTCAGCTTTATTAAAACATCAAATATTTAAAGAAATATAAACACTGCCCAATAAAATATGTATCAGTCATAGGGCTATGTTAACTATGCTGATAACCACATAAAGACTAAATATTATTTCCATTCCTTATAACATCCTATTTTTTAAAAATACATCATCTTGGTTTCCTGCTAACTATAGTATTTCCAAGCCACTATCTCAACATTATTTCTCAAGATTTTTCTACATCTTACATCGATAAATAACTGTCTGCATTTACAAAACAATAAATAAAATTCATTAATAGTTAAACAATCTTACTATCCCATAAGAAAAGTCTGCTTACTTCATTGCTCTGTATGTTTAATCATATATGATTTACTTAGACAATATTTGAATATCCCATATCATAAAACTTTAAAAGAATCACATAATTATTTGTTCTGTTGGATTATATTATTAATAAAAAAAAACACAAAAAATTGTCGTATGCATATTTTCAAATCAATCCTATCTCATAATGTTTTTTTAAAATGTTGTATTAAATGCGTTACATATAATTAAAAAAAAACTTTTACACTTCATTCTTCCAATTTATGGATGATCTAAAGAAAACAAAAATATACATTATAAAATTATTAATAGTTATTATTATTACCAATAACCTTTATCTAGTCATCATGTTCAGTAGGCTTCCTTTGTCCACTTGGGCATTGCAGATATAAAAAAAAATTCATACCCATACACTTTATATTAAAATATTTTTTTAGCTAAATTATTAGATTGTTATATTATAAGATTTTAATATTAACAAATTAATGTTTTTATGTTTTTCCTAATCTTATATAAAATTTTAGATTTAAATTAGGTTAACAAAATAAAAAAAATAAAAACTATAGTTACATATTTTCTTGACGATAGTTCTGATAAGTCCAAAATGCTTATTATTTTCTCTAGAGTTTTTAAAAATGTTCTCCAAGCGCGTTAAAGTTTAAAACAAAATAATTATCAATCCATTTAGTAAATTTTAGAAAATAATCCTTGGTTTTAATTTAAGACGATAATGATTAAATAATCCCATGAAGCTTCTTAATCTTCTCTACCAATATTCTCTGCGTATCCGATGCATCAATCCATCTAATTTAATTTTAAAATACTCGATAAACTTTTCAGTACTATTTTTGTATTTCCATGGATCCATTTTTTTTATTCATCTATGTGTTCACTTTTTTTTTATCTATGTTTCCTTCTGGGTACATTTAAAACTTTCGTTTGGTATTTTATAAATCTCTTTTAAAATAAAAACTTCAAATACTTTTGAACAAATATTTTCCAAGTACATTTTAAATAATTCGAAGACCGGATATTTTAATATCAAAAACGCTTCTATAACATAATCTCCTGGGTTCTTTCTTAAATTTTGCACTCAAAAATATCTTTTTTTAAAAAAAAATGTTACCTTTAGAAAGGATATAACATTTTACTCTGTTGAATATCATATTATAAAATAATTCATGCAATATATGATTATCTTATTACCATTTAAAAAATATCTTGAATAAGCTTATAAATCATACGTTTCAATACATTTTTAGACTCCGTATAATGTCCGAGCTGTGGTTTTTTTTTATGTAAAAAAAAAATTCTCCGGTTATGGATAAATAAAGCTGTATCAATAAATATTCAAATATTTCTTCAGCATTACAATTTCTATCCATTTTATTTTGTAGTATATCCATTTTTTATTGTGTAGTCTAGGTTAAACTTTTAGATAAAATACGACTGGTAAGTACTTTAAAAATTAGAAAATCATATTAAACGAAATTATTAAAATATTTTTAGTTTATACTTTCTTTTGGCAAAAAATATATTTTTAAAATTATCAATTAGTTTTTTGCAGATAAAGTTATAAGAAAGTACTAAAAAAATTGACTAAAATAAAAGATTTAAAAAAATACTATCTTTTGATAGTTATAATTTACCTCTCTCCGGTTTCAATACATTTTTAATCTCCCGCTCTAACTTAGTTACATGATATTTCTTATCTGCAAGAATACATATTCTTATTGGCCAATTCTTACTTTAGCTTTTAGAAAAAATTTACATATTTCCAATTTATAGTAGAATTGAATTTCAAAATTAGAAATTGTGACGTAATGAACCTAAAATATTACTTAAAATATTACTTTTAAATAAATTATTATTTTATTAAAACCATTTAAACATTTAAAATAACTTTTAAAATAACGTCTAATAACTTATCCCATTTATCTATTCAATTTATCTATTTTTATTTAAATAAAATATTTAATTTTTATTATATCTGTATTCGTCTTTATTACATTACTTAAACATTACATATGATAGTTAACTTAATGTTTAATACTATTTACTTTTATGATAGGCAATAATTCTATCCAATTCTGTAATATAACTTTTAAAATATTTTAAACTTTGTTATTAATTCAAACAAGCAGTGTGTGTGATAGTATACATTAAAGATCATGTGATTACTAACTTTGACAGACGATTTTCAATCTATTTCTCTGCCTAGACTAATAAAATTGATACACTTATTATATTATATAAAATAATTATAAAAAATTTGGAAGAATAATTTAGAAAATATAGAACTAGATATAATTTTCACCATCATAAAGTTTATTTTAAAATATACTATATTAATTTTGACTATTTTAATATGATTACAAATCTAAATATAGCATTTATTAAATCATATGTTTTACACTATTAAAATCGGATTTTTAAATATACTTTTAATTATTTATAGCTGTGTTATTTAATATGGCCAGCTTTTACAACCATATGCAACAATATTTTAAGCTTTATATAACTATTTTTAAATGATTTTATATATTACATATTCTCTTTAGCTTCAAATTGTACTTTAAAGATATAATTGACTTAATATAATTAATGTATTAAAAAAAAACATATTCTAAATTTAAAATTTTTTTAGTAATTGATTGTTATGAATTATTACTGACCTATAGAAAAGGGCACAATATATATATACAATAAATGTATAATTTGTTTTGTATATTGTAATGTTACATAGTCACTTTTTTGTAAAAGTTATATTGGATCTTTATATGAAAATTTAGTTTTATTTTACTGTTTTATTTTTGTTATTGTGGTTTTATTTCTAATATAGAACACTAGATGGTGTTGTATATGTAAAAAATCATTAAAGACCAAGTGTGAAAAGATAAAGGAATTATTGAGTAAGAATGATAAGGAAGAAGTAGTGAAAAAGGGCCAGAAAGTGGTAGAAAATGTTATGGATGGAGTAAAGAATGTAGACTATGAGAGAATATTGATAGGAGATTCATTAATGGGAAAAGGTGGAGATATAATTTCAAGGGAAAATATAAGCAGGTATGTAAGGGTTTGTTTACTTGGAACTAGAATTAGGGATGTGGCAAATATAGTAAAACATCAAAGTACTAGAGATGTGTATTTTATAGTAAGGTCTAATATTTTGTCAGAACCATCAGGGATAGTAATGGACGAGTATGTAGAATTGTTAAGGTAGTTGAGTAAGATTAAAGGAAGAGTAGAGGTAGTGGATTATTACCAACATTTGACAAGAGGCATTTGTTATATAGGGCATGTTTTAGAAATGAGGGATTGAAAACATTATGTGAGAGAAATAATGTTATATTTGTTAATGGGTGGGTTTGTTTTATTGGAAAAAGTGAGTTATATACTAAAAACTGATTGCATTTAGGAAAACAAGTTAGTAAAGTTTTAGAGAGTCTGATTTATAAAAAATATATTTTGTGAAACTTATAAAAAAGAATGAGGTTTTAAATTGCTGTATTATTATAAAGAAAAAGAATGGATGGGATGTAAGAAAAAAGCAAAAGGTAGTTGATTTAGATATAACTATAGGTATAAAGAGGGAATGTGTCTGCAAATTAATGGTAAGAAAGTTATTTATAAATGTAATGGAGAAGAAAGAATCAAAATAATTTATAAAACAGTAGTTAGGAAAGAAGAAATTGTTAAAATTGGGTATTTGAATATCCAAGCTGATAGGAGACCAGTAAATTGGCTGGAATTAAATAAAGCAATTGAAAATGAAGAGCTCAAAGTATTAGATGTAGTGGAAACACATGTAAAAGAAGAAGAACATATTATGGAACCTTTGTTAAGGCAAGATTTAATTAGAAGAGAAAAAAAGGGTGGTGGTATAGGTATTGTATCAAAAAATATTTAATTCCACCTGGATCTCATTTTATGTGGTAGATAGGTTCCACAGAAAACCCACATTAAAAAAAAATCACACAAAAATAGACTTAACTTACATTGAAAAATGGGGGATAGATTCTGTAATTTTTCAGAAATGTCATAAGAGGACAGCAACATGAAAAAATTACTTTAAAATTTGCATTAAAAATATAAGGTAATAAAGTATGACTAATAAAACTTATCAAATATTTGAAAAAAATTGATATAAGACAAACTTTTTTCTTTTTTATTAACTTCAGTATTTAATGTTATATTTTTTCATACATATTTTAATCATTATGGCTATTTAATGATATACAGTTTGTTTATAAACTCGTAAGAAATCAGTTTTGTCACAAGTGGAGGAACAACTAGCACCACTTTCAGTCTTGTGCTGTAGTAATGGTGTTCTGAGGACAACTGATTTTTACTACTGAAATGCATTTTAAATGTTCACATTTTGATTCTATATTAAAAAAGATCACAATCAAAACAAAAAAATTATACATTATCATTAGAAAGATTATTATCAGTTTATAAAATCAATAAAATCTTCATTATTTATTTTAAAATTCTAAGAATATTTATTTTTGTTATATCCAACAAAATATGTTTTAAAAGTTTAAAAATTTTGGATAATGATTGCGATATTTTTATATGTAAATAAATCTATTATTATTATTTACTCATTAGTATAAGTAGGTTATTTACATGGAAACAAAGTTTCTAAATACAGCTTCAGGTTATATTCATGTTAGCTGCTAATATAACATTTTATTTTTGAAAAAAGAACAAGTATTTCAAGTCAAAATAAGTTATTAATAATTTAAGTTTCTTAATACGTAATAAATATAGTATAATGATCGAAATGAAAGTGAAGATCAAATCTAACCGCAACCTATGATATCTGCTCTATTAGGCGCCATCTAGGCATTTAAACCTAGAAAAATTTATAGAGTAGGCAGATACGCGCTATTAAGATTCCACTTTATTTAAATATTCAGATCGTTAGTCCAAGTCACTAGCTCAGTGGAGTAGCAGAGATAATAAAATATAAATTTTATATCTTAAATATAAAAGAATAAAAGCCACTGCCAGAAATTAACACATAAAAATATTTATTTACGCACATATAAAATAACATTTAAATTTTGAGGAATAAATTTACCATTTTAGATTTTTCTATTAATCTTTAGTTTTACATTTAAGTAAATTACAACCATGAGTTTAATATTTATTTAGTGAGTTGAGGATGAATAGACTACATAGATCTGCATTTGAAAAGAAAATATTCTTCCCTGATTTAACCTTAGGCAACAAATTTCACAATCAAACCAGCGCCAATCCATCTGATACATTTATGTATTCAATGTAGCATGAAAATATGACAACACAAAATACTATACTGTCAGGAATGTACATCTGATCAGTAAGTAGAATTAGAGAAGGCATTGACTCTCCACTAACAGGAATGTTACATCTGTTGGCGAGTAGAATAATAAACATAAAACTCCATAGGAATGGACTGCAGTCCTTTGCCGTCTTACAAACCCATCCATAGGCAAACAGAAGGTGTGTGGCATATATATATAATCCTGCCCATAGCGGATCTCATACTACATCTACAATTACACAAATATATCCAATCCATTGAACCAATTCAACTACGAAATGAATAACCTAAGATTACCCTCCCTTAATATAACTTTACAAAACTATATAACCATTCACGCCCGACTTAAATTTAACATTTAAATACGTTCGCACAGATTATTTTTATAAATTTGTTTTTAAAATGTTGAGTATAGATCGGCTGTACAGATTCCACAGTCAAAAACATCCAAATTAAACACAAGTGATCAAAATACAAAATCATTGATAACGTCAATTGCAAAAGGGAATACACAAGGCCCCATGGCATTCATTGTAAGATGCCCGCATTAACATCGTTGACCTATATATTCTAATCAAATGTGAAAACTTCAACATAATCAACCGCTAACAAATCTATGCAACGTCTATACCCAACCTAAATTTCATCATTTAAAATTTAAACAATAAATAATTTATACAATAAGAAAAAAAAATGGAAATGATTTTTATCAATTGGAAAACATGTAAAATTAAACATTATTAATTTGATTTTAAACTTAAAAAAGTCAGATAGAAGTTCATAAGATTGAACGAAAGTTCTTAATTATTTTTAAATTTAGAGTTCATGTCCATAAAGCTTGCGGTAGAAGAGTCCAGGTTTCTGCTTTTAATTCCTGTGACACCTCCATTGGAAGATAATTTTCTGGAGATGGCAATAGCTGGTTCAAGGTATCACAGTCTTTTCATTTTTTTTTTAAATAGAGAGTGTGGTATGTGCATCCTACCACATCTCTCAAACATGTATGGGAATTGTGTATTCTGTCTTTAAGCTTTGTGACAGCAGTTTTCTGGAGAATGCATGTACTGCCAATCAAATTTAACAATAGTTCCCCAACCTTACCTCCAAAAAGATTAACTATTTATTGCCAGATCTCCATTCTTAATGGAAACATTCATATTTCATGAGCATCATTATTCATTAGCTCATTTTTGCTATTGCCTATGTGTTATCTCTTTGTATACATATTGATTAACAGCAATAAAGGGTTAATACAATGTAGACAGGATGGCATCTGGCTTAGCCCATTATTTGAAGGCAAGATGAGATATGATATTTCCCTTTTCCTGGCTAATATTAGCCTTAAAAATAGTCATGTAGGTGCAATTGTATGTAACTTGTTCACTTGTTGACTTCTTCCAGCTTGCTGATCTCATTTCATCAGCAGGTCGAGTGCAATCGTTTGTGGAGCTTCGATTTTAAACTGCCTTTCTGGCAATGGAAATTTTGAAATGGACTCATCAATTTTGTTATTAGAAACTTGTTGTTCCCTGTTAAATCAAACAGCTTTTATGTGACCAACATGTTTTCAGTATATACACACTTTATACTGGTATGGACATTTGGTGTGTACATGTATTGGTTGGTCACATTTATAACAATGCTTCTCACTCATTATTATTGAGTTATATAAGCAATAATTTTTACTGTCAGCAAGTTGTTTGACTGACTCAGTTTTTTGCTCAATGGTTTGTCCATTTTTTTTAATGGATTTATGCAATTAGTTATTGATTCCACAAAAGTTACTTGAGACAAGGTGGAATCAAATGCTATCTCAGGTTATTAGGAGCTTTTTCCTAATTATGTGATCTCTCATCTATAAATAAAATGATCTCACAGAGCTTTATCGAGGATGTCTTTGAAATTGCATTTTAAAACTAGTTTTTAAAATTAATTGCAAAATCTCCATCTTTCGTTCCTTCCCTTTGTGTATAAAAATTAAAACGACATTTACATTTTTGTTAGAGGTTTTGGAGTGTAAAAATTAGTTGATAAAAATAATTTGTCAAAATCAGGATTTGACAATATTTTAGGGATGCTATGGCTTTAAGACCCTCATATATCTAAAGTCCAATCACAGAAATGAGTGCGGATAAGTCAGGCTTCAAAATGAAATTAGCCTTTAAATAAAATATCCAATCTTTATTGTTTGGCAAATTCTTTGCATGGTCTGAATTAATTTTTTTATTGAGCCAATTTTAGCCATTTTATTTTTACCTTTTTATGCTGAGAGAAAAGAAGTATGAGTTGATTTTTAAAATTTATATGATAAGTTACTGCTTGCATAACTGTCAATCTTTGATTAAAGACAAAATATAAAACCCACTGGCGGTTAATTTCTGTCTTTATTAATAAATTTAACCACTCTTATTTGAATTTTTAACATTTCTATTGACCTGACAATAATATTAAATTTGATTAAATAATAAATTTTCATGACCTATAGGAGCAAGACTTCATCATTTTAAACTTTTTTAAGCCATGGGGGGGGGGATATTTTGTCAACTCTGCTAAACTGTTATGCTTATATGAGATATGCAGGTACATACATTTCAAATAATATATTTATTAATAATACATAAACAAATATACACTTATATTTGCAATGTATTTTACAATGGCTATACTTTGCCTGTGAACATTTGGCAAAGTAAAGCTCCTAGTTCTGGGATGAACAGAAAATAGGACTGCAACTGTCTTTATAAATTTCCTCCCACTTCCAGCTGTACTTTCACAGACTCCATTGAAAATAAGACAGATGACAATTATTGCTGTGATAGAACAGCTTGCCTTGTGCCAATGTTTGGTTCTAGCAGTTTCCAGTCCTAAATGCAAGCTTGTGTCACTGCATCAATTGCTTAGCTTTGATGGCTAATATCTGGAAAATGTAGTTTTTGTCTTTGATCTCTGTGACAATAATTCTCTCAGAACATATTTGGAGAATGTATATTCTGTTCTATAGGTTTATGGCAAAAGTTCTCGGAAGAAGATGTTCACTGTCCATAAAGTTTGATAGTAGTTCTCTGACTTCACCACTTAAAGTCTGTTTATAGCCAGATTCCCATCCTTAATAGAATTATTCTGATTCAGTGAGTCTCATTGACTTTTGGTGCATTATTCCCATTGGTTATGCATTATCTTTTTGTATACACTGTTGTTTAGCAGCAATGGATGTTCAATAAAATGTAGATAGGATGGAATCTGGACTAATTCACTAGTTGAAAGCAGTGTGAGGTATGACAGTTTTATTCTATTTTCCGTGCTTTACATATATAATTTACAAAATTCTTTAGAATTTTTACATTTAAGATTTTTAATTCTACCAGACAGAATGTATATATACAAGTGTGTGCATTGATAAATATATTAGGCCTCATTAATTCTAAAAATTTTGTCATAACCCTCATGGAAAATGAGAGAAAATTTTGTCTATGGCTAATTTTTGTTCTAAACATAAATTATAAATCATGATGTAGTCATAAAACAGAAAACATTTATACATGATTTATATTAAGCAATTGATGCGTAAAATAAAGAAAAATACATTGAATATTATTGTTAATATAAAAAAGGTCCGTATATAAATAGGAAACACTTATAACAACACTGGCTTATGTTACGGTATAGAAAAGTTTATATTACTGATAAGTTCTTCAGGGTTGTTGCTTTTGTTTTCTGCATTTATTGAAGAGGTAGCTAAGTTTGTCTAATTTATAGTTGTAGTTGTATGGGTGGTCAGTTGACCACCTTCTTTGTAGATTGGATTTAAATGATCAGCTTTTTAAATATTTATGATTTTATATGTTGATTGATAAAAATTTGGCTCTTGCATGGAGTTCATCTTGGTCAAGTGTCTAGCGTAGTATATTTTGAAAAACACTACTAGGAAAGTTTGGTTGATTTATTTTTTTAAAGTGTGGCCACGTGCCCGAAATTAAAAGAACTGAAAATGGTTTGGCTTATTACACAGTGTTCCAGCAATTGGATTACAATCTTCACTAGTTTAAGAATAAATCAATGAATATTTAAATGACTGAATCTAAAATGTCTTTAATAAAATCTACTGACTCGAGCACTGAATTATTAAATGAATAGCTTCTCTCAAACCATATATTTTGGACAACTTTTATATCCATACATTCTGTTGTTTTCCTACACAAATTTTGGAGATTAACATCTCAAAATAGCCCGGTGTTTAATTAATAAAACAGATTTTTAATCAATTAAATAAAACATTTCAATCAATTAAAATCAACATTTTTATATTTTATGATAAATAGTTTTATTCAAGTCTTCTCTGAACAATGCTTAATTTTTTATTACAACAGATTAACATTTTATTGGTAGGTTAAGCATTAAATGCATCTTGGGAGCCTTTTGTCTTTTATTGTGTCTTTATTTATATAAAAAATGAAAGAGAGGAGAAGTGGAGTTTTTTAATACATTTATATATTAACCATTGTTATAGAAAGTTTTTAAATAATTTTATACAAAATATAGCATATTTATTTTAAAACTTTACTTTTTTATAAAAAAACAAACAAACAAATTGACATTACTTTTAGTAAATAAGCAAAATTGTTGCCATGATCAGTATGTGCACATATAAACCTGTGACTTGCACTTTTATGACACACATTTTATATAAAATTAACTTAGTAACATGTCAACATTAATTTGAAGTGGAAATTTGAACTGAAACTCCTATTCCTCTACATATATAGATTTGAAACATAGGAAAGCATCTGTGTCAATATGTGTTATTCATTTCCATTGAAAATTTACTACAGATTACTGTATATATATATATATTGTACTGGTCACAGTACAATCATTTTAATTCCGGACCCAGAAGCAAAGCGATAGAGCATAAGATCAGACTGATGATGATGATTGAGATAAGAGTAGCACAGGAGTTACATTTATGAAAGTTATATTTATTAATGCTAAGTTATTAGCTAAAGAAAATAGTTTAGTAGTAAATGATTTATTTGATAAACAGGCAAAATATACCATTTTAATCATTTATCTATCTTATAAATATACACTTTTATTGGCATTGTTTGGAGAAGACGTCTTTGGAAAATATATATAAGAAACAAACAATGCGCTACATTTATGAGAATATGTGATACCATCATTAATATAAATTGATTTATGTCTATGGGAATCGATAAGTATTTTAAAATAAAGCCGTTTTAAAATCAACATACTGACTAATTAGTATTGAAACAGTAAGATTCGTATTCGAATCTTAAGTTTCACCTTTTTTTGTCTTCTCTCACTGACTGGTCTATCCCGCCCAAATTTAAACTTTTGATATCGGGTTGTGTGTGTGACAATATTAAAAATGTACAAATATGTGTAGAATTCAACATAAACACGCACACATTTCGATCTCAAATTAAAGGCAATAAATACGGATAAAGTAATATAATTTAGATTTCTTTAGCTAAATAAATCTTGTGTAATATTAATCATTTATATTGAATTTATAAAGTTCGTATTTATTGCTTAGTTTGAATTTCGTTAAATAATAATTCTAACAAAATCTGATGCAATAATTAATTAAAGTTAAAATAATTTTATTCCCTTTTGTCTTTGAAAATTTAAAAGCATCGGTCAGTGATAGATAATAAATTAATTAAAGAAAAATTCCAAAAAAAATGTAATTAACGAATGTAAAATGCAAACAATAGAACAGCAGATTTCTTTCTAATTAAAATCAGTAAAAGCATTGATTATCCTGAGGGCAAGATAAAGAAAACCTAAAATATCTCAACAGAAAAAATTAAAAGATCAAGATAAAAAAGGGAGGCCATCTTGGACTTGCTGGAGACTTTCACTTGAATTTTAGCTTTGCTCTCAAGTGGAGAGTATAAAAATATCTTAAAGTAAATTGATACTGCAAGGTATGACCGAGTAAGCACCGAGATTATTCTCCATCGGGAGATGGCCCACTGTATGCTGACCTTCACCTTGCCCATCGTAAGAACACCATAATGATCTGCTGCCTGAAACAAACAAGAAAGCCGCTGCTGTTAAAATCATGAAATGCCAAAGACAAGAAAGAAAACTTCTAATCACGAACAATCTGCTATTAAACTCATGGAAGAGAACCTCTTATAAAACAGGTACCTGTGTGTATATTCCCAATTATAGAGTACTCGAGTAATAATAAGCTATAGCTCATCTCCTATTATTTGTCTAACTTCTAAATGTTAAAAGTGTAATTTTATAAACTAAAATTTGAGAATTAATGTAATCTGTAAATTTCTCGCATAATCTAGCTTACCTCCATCTATCCTTCTTAAGTGTGTTTTTCTCAAATCTGCATTTATTTATAATGATTATTGAAATATTACTTTCTCATGATTGTCTTAGTTTTAAAGCTAAATCTATAATTGCTCGAACCGTGAATGCGTGTCAAATTGTCATTAATATTTGATTTTATAAATAACTTAACTTTCACATAAATCGACACGCATTCACGTAATCAGTTATTGTAATGCAGGTCTACAACTTCGTAATGGCTGGCATACTCGCTGTAATAAGTCCCCTTTTAGATATTTTTTTTTATTATTAAGTTTTAATGAATAATTACGGAAATTTCATTTCTTTGAGAGTCACCAATTTTCTTTCAGTCAACGTTGATAATGGGAGGCCGAGTTTGAAATCTAGTTAAATATTACCATAATCTTTTAGATCTTATACATGTGTTACGTTTTGAAGCCACGATGGCCCATTCCACGCCATGAATACTCCAGATTCTATAGGGTTGAATCAAACCCAGTCGTTTTACACAAGTGGACATGATAATGTTCCCGTAGGGCTTGACGACCGTCACGCAGCCAGCTGGCAAATTGCGACACGGACCGCTTGTCCCTGGTTAGGCTCATGTGACACCTTACCTCTTCGGGTCGAGGCAGAGACCAACCTGAAGCCCCTTATAAACTTATTCACGGCATTGCAGTTTCAGTGCTGCCATTTTATATCGCCCTTCTAAAGCGTACCACGTGTTCCTTTATTTAGTTTATCATTCTCTATATCACTCTGCCTCGGCATTATCTTCGTCATCCACTCTCAAATAAATGTTCGCCCTTAGTTTTAAAATAAACATTTTATTAAATAAATGTATGTCCGCCGCCACGGATGACTCTTGCAATGCAAAGTATAAATTCCCTACAGCACGTATTAGAAATACTCCCTCGAGAACCTTAGGTAGCTAGATTACGCCTTCATATAAATGAATGCTCCTTATAAATAAATGTATTTTATATATAATAAAATTGTCAATTAGCTATTGAAACTCTGAATATAAAATATGATTAATAACATTAATAATGTTTTTTTATTAAATACGTAAATAAATAATTTTAACTATACGTCTGTAGTTAAGTTTTCATTTATTCGATGCCCATTATATATATTTCCTCAATTATATATGTTAATTAATATTCGTTTGATTGTTGGCCAACTCGGAAACAAAACCATGAATCTCGTGCATCTCCCTGACCACCGTGCCTAAAGAAGTGTTTACTTATGTCGCATCAGAGGCGTTATTCCGTAGATTGTATTGTGGAACCGATAAACTATGTTCGAACTCGGTACCACGGGTGGCTTCGCTACTCGATGGTGCTGCTGTTCTGTGTGGTGGTCGAATTTTGCACTATGTTAACGAGATACATGTGTTTTGACTGTTACAGTATGTTGGCGCATTTCATGAATGAGTCATTATTTTCAACACCTAACAAAAGATCATAAATCTATTAACTAAAACAAGAACGATGCTAGCATGTCATAAAAGAAATATGGATCTTATGGTGCTTTGAATGCTTCATTTTAAGACATTTGATACTGAATGAGGGGTGATACGTCTGCAATTTTAACAGGACGTATCGGATGGAGAGGTTTGGTTTGATAGCCAGAGCACAATCAAACCCTATATACCTCGCATTCCACAGGGAGTAGAGTGTACCCTGATTATGAACGATTTTGGAGAACTAGTAGGTGGGGAGATTCGAATTTCCAAAGTGCCCAAATGACAAAGCAATAAAGAAAATATGTGGAAGTACAATAAGTGAAAGGAAAGGTTGGCCAGCAGCGTTATACATGTACAATAACTTAATATATTTTATTCAAAAGCCTGTAAATGGTTTGACTCTTGCACAATGATATATTTAAATAAAGAATCATTCAGAAAATTATACTAGAAAATAACTCTTTAACTAAAACATTAAACTAACAAAATTTTATATTTAATTCCGATTCCCATATACGTATTAATTGATAGAATTAGCTCTCCAGGCAACAACAAAAAAAGGTGAAATAATTATATTTAGGTTCACGATCTTTTAAAATGAAAATTTAAAAACAAATTCAAATAATAAAGTAAAATATGCATCCACAATAAAATATTTTAGATAAAAAAAAACGTGAATAACAGATTTAAATATAACACCAACCTAGAGTGCGATTTCTGTTACTAATGAATACAACTTTATTAATAAATTTAATTGAAGCCCCTGCTTCTTCTCCAGTAACCAAAGAAAATAAACCCTTATTAAACTCGCGAGGTTGACGGACATCGGCATATTAAAGAAAATAAATTATATATCTAGATTAACTTTTTTTTAAGTGTCATAGCATCGGCCGGGACACGAACCTGCAATCCGGGCAAGCACCTGCAAGGCAGTCACACTGACCTCTTGACCACCAATGCAAGACATATCTAGATTAACTTCAGAATGGGTTTTTTTTTTAAAAAGCAGTTGTATTCATTTATGAGTATTATTGGAATTATGCAGAAAATTTTTACAGTTCATGTTTTGCTTAGCTATCTTGTAAATAGGATGAATTTAAAAAAAAAATCAAAATGCATAAAACTAGAAGCTCTATATTTTAAAGAGTAAAATGCATTATATCAATTCATCTGTTCATCAACTAATGATATGGTGTTTTCTTTGTTATATTAACTTGCCTGTTTAATAATTAATGTTACTGAATGTTGAACTGTTTAAAGAATAATTCTTAAAAATGTTTAAATAACTAACTTGCTTTAAAATTATTCTTCATATATGAAAAAAAACATATACTAAAAAAAAAAGATTTTAAAATGTTTTGCTATACTGAAACTCCCTAATTCAAATTTTTAAGCAAGAAAAATTAGTTGCTATTCAAAGAAATGTAGAATACTAATTTATCAACCTATAATACAGAGTTAGTACAGATATTTCTAAATATTTTTTTATATGCTGAAATATTTTCTATTGACAAACGCTTTATGAATTATATTTTGCAAATGTATTAATTAATAACATGGAAACATCTCATTATTTTCCACAAATTAGTTCCAAAGTGCTTAAAATGCGTTCTTTAAACAAATGTTAAAATGAAGCTACAGTATTAGTTAAATAAACCTGCAGAATACCGAAATTGTCTATCAGCTGAGAGAATTATTGTATTACAACATTGTCATTTCTTGTTACAACACATTATTATTTATTTCAATTTATCTTATTGCTTATATTTAGATGTACTTATATTTTAGAACTATATTACATAAAAATTATTGTATATGCTTTGAAAATTCTTTTGGCATGTATGGAATAATAGTTTTGACTAGAAGCTTCACAGTAAGAATTAATATTATATGTACTTAATAGATGGCTCAATGTGAAGAAAGCTCATTTATGAACTAAGGTTTTATTTATTAGTAAAAAATATTTTATGCAATAATTTCTTTGAAATTTTGCTATATTTAATGTAATACTATTCATTATTACAAGTCTGCTAGGTATGTAATTCATGTAATTTTAAATTTTATGGGTTTATCATAATGTACAGATACTGTACACATTAACGGGTAATCTTTATTGTATATTTGGTATGTGTTTGATAAGCTAAATTATACATTATTTATTTTGAGTCAGGTTAGATTTTGTCTCTCACTATAATTATTTTAAATGTATGATAGTCTACTCAGTTATATGCTAAACAGCCCAAGTAATTAATTGTCAGAAGTTTTTTATTTTTTATTTTTGCATAAATGTAAAATTAATTATAACTGCTAATATTTTTATGCATTGAGAATTATTATCCCCACACCTTATTCATGTTATTATTCTTGTCCACTTGTTATAATAATTTTGATATTTGATATTTCATACACGTGTGTATTGTAACTTTGTGCCAAAAGTTTCATATGCTATTAATTTTCTTTATTAATAATTTTTTTATAGTCTTGTGACTTAAAAATTCCATTTGATGGTTCAGACATCGCTTATTGTTAGTATGATTAAAATTTTGAACATGATTTTAGTTAGTTGTAGTGATGTTTGTATCTTGTCATTGTTAGTTATAGTATTGTTTGTATTTATTATTGTGCTTGATGGAGAGGATAAGTTCTCCATCTTTATTATATTCTGATCCATGAAGTGATAGTGCTTATTTCCAGTGATTATTATCTAATCTTTATAACATACCTAGATCCCTGGAGATTATCCTATATTTCTTGGTGTGTGTTTTCATGTTTTCCTGATGTGTTGTGACAGAATCCCAGGCATTCTTTTTTGCCTCAGAAGTAGGTGTTTGGAAGCCACCATTCTTCTGATATATTTATTGATTTATGCTAGTTTTCTCTGTGGATCCTGGGTTGGCCTATCACTCAAGATGTATTTAAAACTAGTTTTCTACCATATTAGGTGAGGTTGTATTGTGTTTTAGATATGTAATGACAAGATAAGTTAGTTTGAAGAATTTACGTCCTTCAGGTTGCACTCAATTGTTTTAGTGCTTAAAGATCTCTGTAGTGTGCTATTATGATACTGTAATCAGTCATAAGCCAACCATCAACAGTTAGTAATTTTAAATGTTTAACTTGTAACCATATGGCTGATAAGTGCATTCCACACATGCTATGTAATTGCTGTATTCACCTGGAATTTTTTCTGATGGATGTGTAAGTCATTTATTTTTAACATTTCAATAATTTACGTTATGTGGACAATAATCTTTAAATTTTTATGTATGCAAGAGACTTCTGACGAATGGACATACATTTCATTTGATTCATTCACTTAGGTATTCATTAGGTCAAAAGCCAAAACAATAGAGTATTTTTTGTAGTTTGACATTTATTTGAGTTATACCAGCTACTGCTTAACTTTATTTGGCTATTAAAGTTAGCTATTAACAGATCAGTCCATTAATCATTGTTACCAATTTTGATAATATTTAATTTTAGAATAAATAAATCAAGAGAAATTATGTGTTATTGAGCTAATGACTAATCCCATGTAAGCATATAAATTTATAATGCCCAAAATAGTTTAAGGTATTGCTTATATTGGAGATGTATAAAAATTAGTTAATGTTAATTTTCCATTTAACTAAACTGTTATGATTTATGTAAAATCATTTATTTACTTTTAAGAAGCCTTAGCATTATTTCTAAGACCCAAAAGAAATTTAAAGTGCTGTTAGTCAAATGACTATATTTGTCAATGACACTATCTTGGCAAAGTTTCCAAGTTTGTGTAAATTTTGTTTTATGATAATATATTGTAAATAAACTTATTGAGTATTTATTTAAAATAAATTTAGTTTCTGCTTATATTTTTTGTATGTTATTGTCATGGGTTCACAATGTTAATTATTTCATGTATTTAATGTCATATACAATACTTATATGTACAGAAATAAGATAAAATCATGCATATAATAGTGATTTGTGGAACAAATCACTGCAACAGATAATTCCACATTTCCATATAACTAAGTAATAGTTTATTTAAAAAGTATTTTCAACTATGTTATCTTATAAGATAAAAAATTATCTTTTATAAAGTGAAAATGATTTGACATTTCAGAAGATTATCCATGCTATTTTAGACTGCATACTATCGTATTATTTCAATGTCAAGGTCTAGTTTACATTTAATTGTTTATGAAGGTTGTCTGTGGGAAGATGGAATAACATAAATACCACTTTTGTCTTTCTACCAGCTCAAGTGATGTCCTGGGTCAAAATCTATAATTAATCTAAATTTTGAATATTTTAATTGTGTACTTAAATATTTAAGTAATTACCCTTTTATATAATGTGATGAATATTGTTATCTTGCAGTAGGATGCAGTCACTTCAAGTTAAGTGTTTTCTTCATATAGTCAGCCAGGATATTATTCACTTATGGATTTACCTATTCATTTGCTTAATAGACAACTTTATATTAGTTCATTTCACATGAGTTACAGCAGGAATCCTGAGATCATTTACCCTTGTTGTTTTGCTCAGTAATTTACATAATTTTTTATATCTCAACATTCAGTATTATTAGTATAGAATTATAATTTCTTATTTATTTCGTGTGCTAGATGAAGAGTACATCTTGTGGTATTTACTTCATTTAATTTATTGCAAATTATGATATCAGAAGCAATTACAAGGATAGGGTTTATTCCAGAAATATGAGACAAGAAACCATAGTAGGATATTTTTCTCTCACAAACTTGTTGTACTCAGGAAATGTGATTTGATCGAAGGTTAAGTCTTATAAATATTTGAAAAGTAGTATTTTTTCTTAATAATTTATTTAAAATTATTATGCCCTGTTTATTTGACAGTAATGTTTGCCTTTTCCTACATCTTGTTATAAATCCCAGTGTACTATCATCCTTGTAAATTTTATTGGCATCCCACTGTGTCTAGCTGAAGAGTCTCTCTGATATTTGATTGATTTATTTTTATCTCTCTCCTTCTTCTTGATTTCCCTGCTTTCCCTCTGTCTCTCTCCCCTCTCTCTCTTCCTCTCCTCTTCTATGCCTTATTTCTCTCTCTCTCTTTTTTCTTCTCCATTCTCATTTCACACCCTCTCTTGTTTTACATTTTTCATTTCACACTCTCTTTCATTTTACATTTCTCTCCCTCTTTTTTCTGACATTGACACCCTTCCATATTCTTTTTTATATTTTTTTTCTTCTTTCATATTCTTTATTTTTCTCTTGTTTCCCATTCCATATTCTTTTTTATATTTTTTCTCTTCTTTCATATTCTTTATTTTGCTCTTGTTTCTCATTGTCACTTTTTCTTAGGCTACAATATATATAATGAAGTGTAGTGATTATAAATATAGTTAGTTTAAATAATTTGTAATAAAGAGAGCTAGAATATTAAGTAATTTAAAAACATTTTTCTTTACTTTTAAAAAATAAAAGTAAAGTGGATAAGTTAAAAGATTACAATATATATAATTTTTAGATATTAAAAAAAGATAAATATAAAATATTAATAACAAAATAATGAATAAGAAAATAAATATTATAGGATTATAAATAAAAAAAAAATTAAAGTTGAACTGAGATTCATATGAAAATAAAATTATAAAGTATTTTATTAAGGAGGAGCTAATAAAACTAAAGTTTAAGTTTATAAGGAATAGAAGAAATTAAGAGATTATTAAAAATAATAGAAATGAGATTATTTTATTTGGGTTTGATTATATTTATTTGACTTTTATTATATTTTGTTATATTTCATGTTGTTGTTTTTTTTTTCTTTTTTTTTGTTTTTTTATTATGTTATTAATTTTACTGTTTACATTTTTATGGTTATATTTATATAGTTATGTATTTTATTTTGTTCATTATATAATAGTTTTGAGGAAGACTAAAGGAGAGTTGAAACATATAATTGTGTATGCTTATAAGTATAATAAAATGTTTTTTTTTTTTTGCTAAAAATTGTTCAAAGTAGAATTATTTCCCAGTTTATGTAATATATTTCTGCATATCCACACACATTTCTGTGCATGTGTGTGTACAATTTATACATGTTAAAAGGTAAAAGTTATTCTCTGAATCACACCATATTTTAAATTAAGTTAGAAAACTATTTTATTAAAAAAGGTGTGGTCAATTAAACAATGTAAGAGTAATGTACAATGGGAGGTAGGGCAGATAATGGAAACAAGCCATTACTAAAATATGTAAGTGGCTTATTTATTTATCTAGAGAAATAATCAGAAGGAAAGAGTTACAATCAAACACCTTTTAATATCTTCACATATTTTATGGTGTAATGACAGAGTTAAAACAAAGACAAGCAAATCCATATTGCTGCATGAAAATAGAAAACAGAAAAATTTGGATGGAATTCCAATTAATAAAAAAGTAAAGTAAATCCACCAAGAAACTCACGAGTATATCACAAGGCAAGGAATAATAGTATATATATATATATTGTAACCATATATTTTAGTATAAAATATAATAATTGATGTAACTGGTATAAAAATTTCTCTGTCTTCTTTTGGTGATTTGATTGGCTTGATTTGCACTTTGAACAGATTACTCTCTCATATTCAAAATAATTTATTAGAGAGAATGGGTAATATTTTGCCTTACTTGTTGTCTATATTATTTTAATAAATTTAAATTGCTTCTTTCCATATACTAATTCATATCAAAATGTTTATCTTTTTAAAACTTTTGACAACACATTAAATTTGGTAAAATATTATTAAAAATAATAATAATTTTTATTTGTTTAAAATGGTCTTAAAAATTATTTCCATTGAATTAAAAAAAAAACTATTTGTTCAACTAAATTTAATTATTAAAAATAAATACAGTAATTACTTATGCGTTTCAATGTAAAAAAGAAAGGAGCGCAAATTAAAAAAAGATCGTCTGATAGTGTTGCTTTTGGGGGGAAAAAGAAAAGAAAATGGTAAAAGGCAAATGGTGTAAATATGATAAGCTTATTTTAAAATAGTTAACAAGTAAACGGATTACCACAAAGTTTTTTATAAACGTAAAAATAACATAGTGGTATTTAATAATAAGATGAATTGCTAAATTTAAAAGTCTGTTCAAGTCGGCTAGCCAGGTGGATCAAATCACCAGTAATAATTTTCCAATATTACATTTGAAATATGTCTGAGCTTTCCAGTTTAAAAGCAGAATTAATTGCAAGATTCTGGTATGTTTTAAAATATTTATTATTCTACAATTTGGAAAAATTAAATAAGTATTTTAATTACAGAAGTTTTATAAATATGAAAATTTGCTTTTTAAAAAAGAAGTTTAAATTAAAGTAAAATGTTAAAGTTATTAACATAGTTTAATATTTCCATTTATAATTTTAATAAAAAATAAAGTATTGATTGATATTTAACTTTGCAATGCCAGTAATATATTTTCTAGTTAATTTGTTTACCATTTGGATAATAAAAACAGTCTTCAAATAATTAATCAAAGCTATTTTCTAATTTTATCGTCAGTTTGGAATGATTAAATTAATTGCTATAATTAGTATTCCTAGATTTAAGCATGGATAAATAAATATTAGCATGGATGTGATAAACTTGGAACAGTTTTAATAGAGAAATGTAGAAATTAATAACTTATGAAAAAACATTTTCATTTAAACTCTGCGTGTCATGTTTTGGAATTGTTTCATGTTTATGGAGCCACGTAAAATCGTTAATCTAATAGTGCTTATAATAACTAATACAAATGGATAAAATTACATGTATGGAATTCAACTATAATTGTAGCTATTACTTCATATATTTATTGTTCGACACATCATACATGGATTTCACGGATCATATTTGTAGTTATAAAATGCTATACAATTTAATTTGTGATACACACACCTGCTAGAATTCATGTATTGAACTATAATATGCTATACATTTAATTTATATCATACACACACCTGTTAGATTTTATGTATTTGATGAATAATGCATTACTTTAATTTTATCGTTAGATGAACTTGCATGTGAAGTTCATAAGTTATATTTTATTAAGTTTAAATTAATAGGGGTTGAATAGAATACTTATTCAAGAGAATAGCACTTGCGAAAAAGCTTGAAAAGTACTAAATGAATTTATGAGATGTATCAATTTTTCATGAGGTATTTTGTGAGTCTTTCCAGATTCCTCTTCCTATACTAATATTACTTATATTATATTACATATGTTTTATTTTAAGCAAGATAAGTTAGTACATTAGTTGTCCTGATTAGTGTAACATTTTATTATGCAAGAACCCACATTTTCTAAAATGTTAGTGTTTTCTGAATGGTCAGAATAACTGAGGAGGATGATTTTGCACTTTAATGTGAAGTAAGTAGTAATGTTGTTTTATAATGTTAAAAGGCATTAATCTGTGCCGGTGGTTAATCTGCAGATTATTTAATTGCCATTTTTTTTTGTATTTTACACTCATTCCTGTGCTGGTAGTTAATCCATGGAATTGTGTAATTATACTTATTACTTTATGATGGTGTATATATCCACAAAGCGTTTAGTGTTATTTAATTCCTATGTGTAGATGAATGCATCCACAGGAATATGGTTTTACTTCATAGATATAAGTTGGGCAAAGTATTTTAGTTATTCTGCTAAATCATCTTCTTCCATTTGTAAGTATAATTTATAAGTTAGATCATTAAATTGTAGCAGGACATTCTATTCAAGTTACCTCATAATAATTAACTGTTGGTTGATTATTATTTACCTGAATGTAAGTTTAAATTTTCACTTTATTTAATGATTGCATTATAGCTAAATCCTACAGATATAATATTATTTATTATATTATTATAAGTTTACGGTATAGATTTATTGAATCTGGAAATGACATTAGATGTTTCATGAGTTGATGTTGAATTTAGTATAATTTTCTCAATACATTCATTATATCAAATTGAAATATAAGGTATGATTAGGTTTTTAAAACTGTACCTATGATATGTTATTGAAGAAAGTCGATGGAATTATAATTTATTTATTTTATTTGTTTATTTATGTCTTTAATTATAACATTAGAATTAATTACTTATTATTCATAAATTTGTAAATAAACGTTGATTTATAATTAAACTTACTGTGCCGTTGCTATTTGTCATTCGTAAAATCAGAAATCATAAACCTTGGATAGAGCATACATTGAAGTACATACTATCGTCAACATGATATAAGAGTTTAGTGATATTTTGAGAAAACATTTGGATGCTTTTTGTCTTTGGTAGTTTATGATGTGTAAGGTACAATAAAATCCCATTTACCTTTTCCATCATTTTAGCTTTGCGTAGTTGATTCTAGTATACAATATAAATTGATTATTAAACCTGTAAACAGATTTACCAGATAATGACATGATTGAATATATTTACTTAACGTTTTTAAATTGTCATTTGTCAGTATAATAAAAGTCTCAATGATATAGTAAACTATAAAAAAAAAAACCCTCTCAATGATATAGTAAACTATAAAAAAAAAACCCAAGTATTTATGTTTATTTATTGCAAAGCTTTACCTGGACTAGCATTTGTATTAAAAAATCATATAGATGGTTTAAAATTTCATAATCTTATGTAGTTCTACAAATTATGCCATCTTGTACATGGTCGGCCATCGGGTCTCATACAACGAAAATCGCAAATTAAGGTTTGAAAGATAATAACATTACATACTTATAATTTGTTTAATGTATTTTATCATACTACTATGATAGGTCTTCGTGGTACACCCTGGCTGCAATCAAATTAAATCATAAAAAGTTTATGTTATATCATTGGTTTGGTCTGTGGTAAGTTGCTCCAGATGTTGGTTGTGGTCTTTGGTGCATAATATAGATAGCATGATATGCTTTTGGTTACAGCTCTTAATAGCTGACAATGTGCAGTGGGAATTGATCGGTGATCGAGGTTACAATTCTTAGCGCACTTATGTTTTGGTGATATTATGTAGTTGGGAAAACAATCGAACGGTTACAATATATATATATAGTAACTTAAATTAAGTAAAACTCTATCAAAAGAATTAAGATTCAAATATAAATATTCCCATACCTGAGTAGTCTATAATACATAAGATCATAATATTTAAAATATCATTGGATTAAATGAAACATATTTCTATAATTAGATTTCTAAAGATATCATAATATCAGTAGTTAGAGACAATAATGCCTGGAGACTAGTCATTTAAGGTGTCTGGTCTATTTCAAATCCTGGTTAGGCAAGTATTGTATCATCAATAAACAAGTAGATCAAACTATAAGCAATTATTATTCAGAACAAACTATTATAACTCAGCTATATGGAAATCAAGTGAGTGAGTATATTGGTAACTCAATAAAATAACTTCTCAGGTATACAGACAGTAGATTTCATTCCCTTTCATCTCTTGGTTATCAGGGCGCCACTAGGTTAGCTGGACCTAGACAAAGTTATATTTATAACTTTTTCACATGTACCGGGTTTGAATCCCTTTTTGGTACTTTATTTCTAATAAAAATGGAAGATTTTGCTTTTAGACCCATATCACTGTATGCAATAAATTTAAGTAAACATAAAACATCTTTAAACTAAAGTGGAGTATATAAAATTCATTAGACAGAAATCATTTCTTAGATCTTAACATCATAAATGCATTTCAATACTTTTTTTTATAAGTTTTACTAGTTCAGATTATATGATTAATTTATTGGATGGCAATTCACTCATCCTTGCATGAAATAGATGATGGGATAGTGGTTATTGCAATTATTCACAAATGTCAATCAAATACCATGAAATTACTTATTTATCTATGGCCTTTAAACATTTATCTATCCCATTAATTACAATGTGATGATGACGATGATAATGATAACGATAATAGTTAACCACAGCTTTAGGACTAAGCCTAATCATAAACCTAATTTTTATAAAGAAATTCATAATTATTGCTTAATTTTAGTATATCTAATTGGAACTTAAATAGCTAATATTCACCTTGATGATGAATGATCACACTTAATAAAGACTACTCTTAATGAAATATATACACCTCGTTTAATAAAATAAACTAATATTTATTACTGCATTTCTAACATATACATAAAAATTTCTATATCTACATGAAAATTTATATTAACAATAACAACAATAATCATAATCAACTGTTTTAAAATCATAACATTAATTTTAAATTCTTCCCCCTTTCCCGCAACTGGTATAATTTTATATTAAATTAGATGTCAAATTTGCTAAGATTCTCACTTCACAAGAAAATATTTCATAAACAAAAAAAATATTCACTCATTGGCACACATACTTTTATAAATCTAACATGTAAAGTAGAATGATAAAAAATAAATGTTAGTAGAAGTGAAAGAGCAAGATTTCCAGAACAAGTTTTAAATTATTTTTCTCCCCCTCCCTTCTACCCTCTGAAATGCTATACTTTAACTTAAAGCACAATACTCTAATATTCTTAATATGGCCTATTGTTTTACATTCACACACAGTTATATATATCAACAAGTATTATATTATTATGTATGTGCATGTTTTATTCCCATAATAACAAAAATATTATTTAGAACAAAATAACAATAACAACAACAAAAAAATATGTTACATATTAATAACATTTCATAACTTTAAGTTAATAGATGATCATAATTTTAGTACATATAAAATCATTAATGAAGCTTATGTTTATCATTATTAAGAAATTCTGAGTTTCAATTGATCTTGGTTGTTTTAAAAGTTCTTTAAACAAAAATATACCACTGTTGCTAAAATTTTATTAAGTCTCTGATATTGTAATGAGAATATATAAAGAAAAAATTATATTACCAGTTCTATTCTTTGTAACAACTTCCAATGAGTCAAATTTATCTTGTTTAATGTCTATACTTTTGCAATTACCATTTCTGCTTTTCTTTGGAACAATCTCTTGAGGTGTATAATTATTTGATGATGATGATGCCATTGAGATTATTTGCTTTAGTGGACAATTTGGAAATCATTATATTAACTCTTTTTCTCTTCCTGTCAAGCATGATTTTTTTAGTGGATGAAGTACAGCAGTTGTTTTCACATTTATAATTTTTCTTGGGTTTAAACTCAGTTACTGGAACAATTAATTGAACTTGATGATTTAATATTTATCAGTAGATTACTCTTTTTCCTGATCGCCTCCAAATGCAGGTGAATGTTTTCTTCTTTCTATTTAAAAACATCTTATTTCTCTCGGTCAGTTGAAAGGTGTAGAATATTATTTTTCAGACAAGACATCTTTTCTTTTGTATATGATATGCTGGTTCCAAGGTGGCCTGGATATAGCCCCACGATGAGATATATCTATTTTTTCTAGCCCAACATCCTTATATCTTTAACCTCCAAAAATTCAGTATATAAAAAAAATGACTTGAAATTGGGAATTTTTGTAGAGTTGAAACGCTTGTCTTTCCTCTTCAATATTTTTAAAAGTCTCTATAATATTGACTGATTTTCCAGACTGATTTTATATCCAATTTTTTTTGACCACCTCTTTTAATTATATTTATAACTTATTCTCAACAAAATTGTTTTTTTTTTAAGCAGGAAAGTACTAAAAATCTCACTATCCTGATTTTTAGACAAACTTGTTTTGAAGGAAAAAATAGTCTTAATCCTTTTTTTACACCTATGTAACATCTCAAATTTGAGCTTCTTTCTTTTGATCTAAGGATGAGACACTTTTAAAATTAGACTTCTCACATCGTCTCTAAGTTTTAACAGAAAAACAACCCTTATAATACAAAATTGTTGAATAAAAAAAAATAATAATTTAACAGATTTTCTTCTTTTTCTTTCAATATTTAATAAATAAAATGTAGTTTATATACGCAATGTACACACACACTCATTCAAATTATTTATAAACTGACATTAAAACAATCTAATTACTAGCTTAGTAATTATAACCCTAATATTTAAAATTAAATCCTTAGCGTTTAAATCCAAATTACAATTATAGAAAAGCAAAAATAGAAATATAGAATAAGATAGTAAAATTTAGCAAGTGTAGGTTAGTTTTAAAGAAAGTTAATATGTGTAATTTAAAAGTGACTAACTAAATAGCTTTTATAACACACACTGCCTATACATATGCATTATAACTTTATTTTTTAACAAAAAAAAATTAAAAACTGAATAATTAACTGTGTATGCTACTCTTTTTGAGTTTTTTTATAAACACACAAACAAATGAAGAATATAACTATTGCCCTACTCTCTTTCTATCTTAAGCTTTTAGAACTGGATCTTGTAGGGTTTAAACTTGGATACCCTACAGCTTCCTTTTTATATAAAAATGTGATGATTTTTGTTTTATATTTTCTTTCATGCACATTACTACAAATTTAGCTATAGACTAAATTGTAATGGCACAATATATATATATATATATTTATATATTATACCGGTTAACCACTTACTCCATTTATATGAGCATGTGCATAAACTGAACATGAGGGAAAATATGGCAACATGGTGGAGTAAGAAGAAATTCAAAACTTTACCGTAACAGTGTTACGGACACAGAAGATACTTATGGAAAGGTTGAATCTTACATACCTTTGGGGGGTGACTCTAAATCAACCCCTCACGCCACTCCCAGAAGGAAATTTAACTCTCCTCCTGAAAGGATATGCAAGTTCAAAGGATATTAGGGCATGTGTGCTGATAGATAATTATTCATAAAAAATAATAAATAAGTATCCTCATGAAAATAAAGATTTAGGTTCCAGTAAGAAGGTATCCCATTTGCTAGCTCAGCATACTCTTATACTCAGTTAAAAGAATTGGGGCTCAGAAAACTCGCATAACTAACTAATATGGGGTTAGATAAAGTAAATGATGAAAAAAATATGGAATATATGGCAGTAGTTGCTTTTAAATTATAAAATCTTTTATTAACCCAATACCCCCTACCATTTATAACATAAATATAAAATTAAAGTTCCCAAATTGAATAAATATACAAGCGCATATTATACATTACACACATCATATTAATAAAACAAAACTAATCATAAAGAATTACTTAATAGAGCAATAATTTGATTAAATGAAAAAAAAATTTTTTTTTCTTAAATCAGTAAATGTATTAAATAATTATACACGAGAGATATACTGATCTCTGGATTATAAATAGACTCACACATATGCATTACACAAACAAGAAAAATTTAACGAGTTATATACAGATGTGTTTATGTATGTATGTATATGAAATATATATTTATGAAATGGGTATTAAATTTAAAATAAAATAAACACAAAAAAATAGTGTACCTGATAAAGTTTATAAGTTTCATTCTTGTATGGGTTTTGAGTGGGCTATACTATACGTTCATCTACTGCGACAAAGGCTGGACCTGACTGCAGCACAAGTTCATGACTTGATCATCGCTTGGTGTTCGAATATCCGCATTTACATTCTTGTGGGATGGCAGGAGAGGAGCTGGACGGGCGAGCTGAAGTCGGCTTCTATTCCATGACCACTTTATCTGCAAGTGAATGCTTGATTGGCATCATAGTTGGAGAATGGATATTAAATAGTATATTAAACAATATTAGTCATCCTTTATTGGTTTAAGGATTCTAGGTTAACTGCAGGCTTCGATGGCTTGTTGTAGTTATGCTTCCATCCGAATCAACTGACTGGTTAACTGCTAGGTTATTTCAATGATGGCCTGGATTAATGTCTGTTGATTTAGAATGACAGAAGAATATTAATTTTTTTTTCTTGCTTATTAGAGTAAATCTTACAGCTTACCAGGTATTAGAATCAGCATGATTAAAACAGTTGCATGACTTCGTGTTGTTTCTAGAATAGTATTAGCTTCCCCATAAGATTTGCAAACGTGAACTGCTCTCTTTGACAAGAAAAAGTTAGACTGCCTTCTTAGAAAAACTAAGGTGAACTCCCATCTTTGAAAAGCAAAAGTCAACTGCCCTCTCGCAATTTCAGAACAGATATCCCACCTCCATACACAAAAATTAATTAAATCTCCTTGAATTGGTTTGACTAATTGTTTTAAGAATTTGATTTCCAATTAGTTTTCTCCTATTTTTTTATATCTCCATTCAGATCACATATATCACGAATGAAAATTTTAATAAAAGATAACATCTTTTTCATTTTTCCTTAGTAATTACATTATTACAATTGAAGCTTTAACAAAAATATTTCAGTTAGATTGGGCATTCTTCTCTCCCAGCATTATCGCAAGTTTAATTAAACTGTTTTGTCCTGTTAAAATTATTTTAGCATGGACAGGAAGACAGAATGCCTTTAGGCTTTTCTTAACTTTAAGACAATGACTTGCTCAAATGCAACTGAAGAGAAAAATGACCATTAAAACCTCGATTTTTAAATTCTTCTTAAATATTTTTAATCAACAGTAATATTTAAAATTTTCCTTTTTACATTTTGTAAACACTCAAAAAAATATAAATAGAGAATAACAATTTGTTAAATAAATGCTGTTTCTTCAACAAACAAAAATATTTAAAATTATAAATACATTTTGGAGTCATCTTTTTCTTTAAAAAAAAATCAAAATTGCAAATACGTATTTCTAAGCCTTTAAACATTGGCTTTAATCATATGTGTGTGTGAGTTTATGCTATGGCCACAGTTCTCTCTCTTAATTTATAACAAATTTTAATTATATAAATAGTATACCCACCCCCAATTTAATGGCTTTTTACATATTTTTGACCATTAATTTATCTGACCTTATCTTGTGCTTGGCCACATCAAACGTGCCTGGCACATTACCCCTCTCTGACATGAGATGTTTAAATGGAGTTTATCATTTTAATGTCTTTATTATTAATCATATTTTACAAAAACTTTAAATTTTATAGCATATATCTTTGGTGAACAGTAGGCCTGACATCCAGAACCCTGAGGTATGAAACCCCATCTCCCAAGCATTTATGCTCACAAGCCAAGTCTGCATTGATCTCCCCATGCCAGAAACACCAAGAAACACAGAATCACAGCATAAAGATCTGTAATATCTAGAGCTCTGCGACAGCCAAGCAAAGTAAAATGTATGAGTCCAATGACTACATATTAAAGAACTCATCCCAGAGGGATTTTCATCTCTGCCATCCACTACACTCATGATCATTCCTTATTGAGGCTTACAGAGTCTTTTGCAGTGGAATAAAACCCAGAGGAATTTTCATTTCTGCCTGCTCTACTACAACATCACAGAACTTCCAGACCATGCCAAGACCTCCAATCATTCTTCTACATTCCTACCATCTCCAATCCCAGAACACAGAAAGCAGACTGATCTATACACACAACACTCGGAAAACTGAAGTCCATGCATTTGACCCTAAAACGACATGACCATTTATTATAAAATCCTACCTGCTGTTTGTACTACACTCAGGCTGAGATGAAGGTGATCTAGCCTGCTTTCCCTTTCCTTTATATAATAGATCGTCGATTTTCTTTTCCACAGTATCATTGTCTGTCATTCACTTAAGATTTCTGGAATACTTATAATTATACCAAGGTTTGTGTTCAGCTGCATATTTGTTTCCCCCCAGCCCATGGCATTGAGCCTAATGTTTTCATGGGTTCTATCTGGTGGATGGTCCTGCTGGCTCATTACCACAGCACTCAGTAGTTCTGCCAATCACTCTATCAAATTTGTATTGGCAGTGAGAATCATTTGATCAATTCTAAAGGGTAGGTTGTGGCATATTATCCTTATGATCTGGCCTTCCGATGTGCGATATGCACTGAGCATCCTTAGCTTCACCACTTGTCTTCGGAAAAATTTTAGATAGCTCTCACCCCCATTAGATCTATACTTCTCTTGCATTATCTGGTATAAGATGGTCTACTGGTGCTCTTCACTCCAGAAATTTCTTACTAGTGCTTCTTTAAAACCATCAATAGTTGGTGGTTGAGAGAACAAAGATTCCCACCATGACTGAGTATCACCCTGTAGGTGGTTACTTGCAATGGTTAGTTTATCTTTCTCTACCATTTTGTTAGCACTGAAGTACTTTTCCAAGCTATTTATATGCTCCAATGGAGCTTCTCCAGCTTGCCCCTCAAAAATTCTAATTTTTAAAAACTGATTGATGTTAGGTTGATCTAACTGACCTCCCTCTACTATCTTAACCTCTCCAAATTCTTGCTGCATTGGTCTTACTTTTGAAAACTCACTACTATCCTCATACCCTTCACATATTTTCATACGTATTGTATCATCCCCTGTTGTTTTCTTGTGCCTAGCTGCACTAAGATCCTCCACCCTTCGTTCCATCTCCCTTATTCTAATCTCCATTTTATCATTTACCATCTTCTGTTCTGTAATAATAGCACCATCTGGAGGTTCTACCATCTGTTGCTCAATCCAGCTAACTGTCTGACACAGATGCCCTATTTTATCATCACTCACCACTCGGTGCATTTCTAATTTCTCTATCCTGTCATTATAAGTTTTTTCACTTTCTTCAACCTTTTTGCCTATTTCTTGTATTCTCTTGAAATCTGCTTCCATTACTTGCTTGTTTGGATTTCTTCCAACCTATCACTATTAATCTGATGGAGGCCCCTACAGTTTTCTTCTACACCTTGAAACCTTGTTTCAATCCCTAAGGATATTTCTTCCCTAAAGTCATCAATCCTTTTAGCTATTTCCTTTGATATCTGACTGATTTCTAGCCTTATAGTATTTACAAACATCTCCATCATTTTCATTAAGTTTTCATTTTACCCTATGGGTTTTCCTTCACTTTGAGGCTCCATTGCTTCCTCTATTCTGCTTTCAGTTATTTTAGGCTGGCTTACTTCTGCCCTTTCCTCATTTATTTCATTGCACTCCTCACTCATATCTAACTTTTTAATTCTGGACTGTGATCTTGTCCACATATACAGTATTATTTTCACCTATTTATATATTTGCTTTGTTATACAACTTTAGCTATATTTCGTTCGATTACTTCTTAATACTTTAATGGCTTTTTAACTTATGTTCTCTTTATTTATTTCTTTTCATAAAATTATTCAACGCATGCCGTACCGAGCTCCCCTATTCCTACCATCATTTATTTTTCCCTTACATGTTACATTTTTCTCATTCATTTATTTACTATAAATAACCAAATTATTCCAAGATCGCCCTTCAAACACCAATAAAAATATATAAAAACCAAGCTAACATTAAATTGTGCACATATTGGAATTGTTTTCAAAGTGAAAAGAAATTGATCATGAATAGTATTACGATTCTGAACTGTTACGTACCATCAAAAACTAAATTCCCTATCATGCAACTTCACAATTCTACTTTATTCAATAAAGATTTACTTTCCCTTTTCTCTTTTTTAAAAAAAAAAAAAATCTTTATTTCCACAGTCCAATGCTTGTTTTTATTCAATACGTAGTTTATGCTTGTATACTATCATTTATTTTTACTATAAATACTTATATATAGCTAAAACAATCTAAATCAATAGTATTGTAGTGACGAGGATCGCTTCAAAACAAAATAAAGTTTTTAATTCTTATATATTAAGATTTGATTATACCTATGTACCGCAGTTTATTTTTATTAAATGCACAGTTTATACTTTTATACTGCCTTTAATTTTTATTAAATACGTATATACGACGAAATAAACTTAATCAGTATTATCATAGTGACAATCGTCACTTAAAAAAAAAAAAAAAAATTAGAATTTCTATTTATAACAATTCTCAATTGTAAACTTTTTTAAATATGCACACATGGTAATATAATCTAAATGAGTACTACTATAGTGACAAATGTCACTTCAAAAACAAAACAAAGTTTAGAATTTTTATTTATTAAGTTTCGTAATCGTAAACTTTTTTTTCAAATCTTATCTCTATAAAAAAATCATTCCCAATATTTTTGAGATTTTGCGAGATTTTCTCTTTTCTTTAGATGTTTCACGGCCGTCTCTTTCCTATACTGGCCACGTTAAGTAAGGCTTACATGTCAGGTGCCAAAAATTACGTTTCTATACCAGTTAACCACTTACTCCATTAATATGAGCATGTGCATAAAACGAACATGAGGGAAAATATGGCAATATCCTGAAGTAAGAAAAAATTCAAAACTTTACCGTAACAGTGTTACGGACTCAGAAGATACTTATGGAAAGATTGACCCTTACATACCTTTGGGGGGTGACTCTAAATCAACCCCTCACACCACTCCCAGAAGGAAATTTAACTCTCCTCCTGAAAGGATATTAGGGCATGTGTGCTGATAAATAATTATTCATAAAAAAATAATAAATAAGTATCCTCATGAAAATAAAGATTTAGGTTCCAGTAAGAAGGTATCCCATTTGCTAGCTCAGCATACTCTTATACTCAGTTAAAAGAATTGGGGCTCAGAAAACTCGCATAACTAACTAATATGGGGTTAGATAAAGTAAATGATGAAAAAAATATGGAATATATGGCAGTAGTCGCTTTTAAATTATAAAATCTTTTATTAACCCAATACCCCCTACCATTTATAACATAAATATAAAATTAAAGTTCCCAAATTGAATAAATATACAAATGCATATTATACATTACACACATCATATCAATAAAACAAAACTAATCATAAAGAATTACTTAATAGAGCAATAATTTGATTAAATGAAAAAAAAAATTTTTTTTCTTAAATCAGTAAATGTATTAAATAATTATACGTGAGAGATATAGTGATCTGTGGATTATAAATAGACTCACACATATGCATTACACAAACAAGAAAAATTTAGCGAGTTATATACAGGTGTGTTTATGTATGTATGTATATGAAATATATATTTATGAAATGGGTATTAAATTTAAAATAAAATAAACACAAAAAAAATAGTGTACCCGATAAAGTCTATAAGTTTCACTCTTGTATGGGTTTTGAGTGGGCTATACTATACGTTCATCTACTGCGACAAGGGCTGGACCTGACTGCAGCACAAGTTCATGACTTGATCATCACTTGGTGTTCAAATCTCGACATTTACATTCTTGTGGGATGGCGGAAGAGGAGCTGGATGGGCTTGCTGAAGTCGGCTTCTATTCCATGATCATTTTATCTGCAAGTGAATGCTTGATTGGCATCATAGTTGAAGAATGGATATTAAATAGTATATTAAACAATATTAGTCGTCCTTTATTGGTTTAAGGATTCTAGGTTGACTACAGGCTTTGATGGCATGTTGTAGTTATGCTTCCATCCGAATCAACTGACTGGTTAACTGCTAGGTTATTTCACTGATGGCCTGGATTAATGTCCATTGATTTAGAATGACAGAAGAATTTTTTTTTTTTTCTTGCTTATTAGAGTAAATCTTACGGCTTACCAGGTATTAGAATCAGCATGATTAAAACAGTTGCATGACTTCGTGTTGTTTCTAGAATAGCATTAGCTTCCTCATAAGATTTGCAAACATGAACTGCTCTCTTTGACAAGAAAAAGTTAGACTGCCTTCTTAGAAAAACTAAGGTGAATGGAAAAGCAAAGGTCAACTGCCCTGTCACAATTTCAGAACAGATATCCCACCTCCATACACAAAAATTAATTAAATCTCCTTGAATTGGTTTGACTAATTGTTTTAAGAATTTGATTTCTAATTAGTTTTTTCCTATTTTTTTATATCTCCATTCAGATCACATATATCACTAATGAAAATTTTAATAAAAGATAACATTTTTTTCATTTTTTCCTTAGTAATTACATTACTACATTTGAAGCTTTAACAAGAATATTTCACTTAGATTGGGCATTCTTCTCTCCCAGCATTATCGCAAGTTTAATTAAACTGTTTTGTCCTGTTAAAATTATTTTAGCATGGACAGGAAGCCAGAATGCCTTTAGACTTTTCTTAACTTTATGACAATGACTTGCTCAAATGCAACTGAAGAAAAAAATGACCATTAAAACCTCGATTTTGAAATTATTCTTAAATATTTTTAATCAACAGTAATATCTAAAATTTTCCTTTTTACATTTTGTAAACACTCAAAAAAAATATAAATAAAGAATAACAATTTGTTAAATAAATGCCGTTTCTTCAACAAACAACAATATTTAAAATTATAAATACATTTTGGAGTTATCTTTTTCTTTTTTTAAAAAAAATAAAAAACAAAAATCAAAATTGCAAATAAATATTTCTAAGCCTTTAAACATTGGCTTTAATCATATGTGTGTGTGAGTTTATGCTATAGCCACAGTTCTCTCTCTTAATTTATAACAAATTTTAATTATATAAATAGTATACCCACCCCCAATTTAATGGCTTTTTACGTATTTTCGACCATTAATTTATCTGACCTTTTCTTGTGCTTGGCCACATCAAACGTGCCTGGCACAATATATATATATGTAAGATTTTATGATCCATATTACCTATTAAGATTTAAATCAACCCTTACATATAAAAGATCATTTTATATCTGAAATTATATTATTGAAAATATTTGTAAGTTGTGTCATATGTTTATTTGTGAAAGAAAAGTAATATTAATGATTCCTCAATATTATAATCAAGAATTTATCGGTGGTAATTTTGTAATCTATGTAATAATGTGTACTGCATTGCCTATATACATTGCATAATCTGTCTGCAAAGTGAAAAATTATTGGTATATAGGTATTGGTAATAAAGAACTGATTAAGCTGTCGGTTATATTATGAGTGATAAATTATCCCTATATATTAAATACTGCAACATTAAAATTATAAGTTAAGCTTTATTAATAGATATTGTGTTGTGAATGAGTTTTGAATATCTATCCAAACCATATATGATTAACATGGATCACTTATGATTTGTTAAAATGAATTTTATAGTATTTATTAGTGTGGGTAGAAGATATATAAAGTTATTATTTATTGTTCTTATAACTTGCATTCCTGCTATCCATATTTTATTGTCATAGTTTATATTATTATTATAAACTTCATTACATCTGATTTTTGGTTCACTCATCACATATGGTCAAAAACTGCATAATGGTAGACCAGATATCTTGTGGGTTTGGGTGTCTTATTCAAGTATTAGTACCAGTCCAGGTTCTGTGTGGAGCTGAAGACTCTTTGCAGCTCTCAAATCTTAGATTTTAACACATTCTCCTTTTCTCCATTGGTATGTGTCTTCAGGTTGAAGCAGATGTATCTCTGCAGTGAGGGGCATCTGTCATTCATAGTGAACCATGCCATCTGATTACTAAGTTGATTTTTATTCTTATTATTATTATTTGTTCTTACCATTTGTTTAACTTTCACCTAGGCATAATTAATCCTGGATATTCTTAAAATCAAACCCATCTACAATAGTTCCGTTTATATGATATAACAATAAATTAGCATTCAAACTCATAACAGCTGATAAAAACCTATAAATATTAATAAATTAATAGAACACATGCTATAATATATAAATCACCATTCTGTTCATTGTTATGATGTAAAAAGCCAATAGAATCATTTATTTAACAAATCTGTAAGCTATCTATTCACTAGCTCCTTTTCTATAATAAACTTTTGTTATAACTATTAATTATAATTGTTATTTGTGGACTGGAAGCATAGTATAATTGTGTAGATTAATAATGATTGCAACACAATTGATATAAAACAACTATATAATATAATAAATATTTTCTTATTGAAGATATGGAAGTTATAAAATATGTTAAAGATTATAATAGAAAGTAATATTATGAGAGAATATATATTCAAGAGAATATGAGTAAATGTGTTAATTTAGTTAAAGGACCTGCAAAGTTGAGTAGTAAATGAGCATTTAAGGATAATTGAAAAATTTAATATATGGTTGATTTATTTTTGTGTTTTGTTGTTGTTGTTTTTTATATTAATATATAACTATAAATAAATAAGGTTATATTTGAAGATGTGGTTAGTAGAAATATATGAGAAATGATATATAATTTAGTTTAGTGTATAAAATATGTGTATATAATTAATTTAATGGAGTTAATGTAAAGTAATATATAATTTATGGTGTATAATATATGAATATAATTATTGAATTGTATTTAATGTAATTTTATTTATTGTTTAAAAAATATGTACATAAAAATGATGGGGAGGGAATATATATATATATATTGTAACGGTATATAAATATGCGATTACATTAATTTAAAATAAAAACTTTAAGTTCGCAAATAAAAATAAATTTATTAAAAACTAAAGCTAAAAAACTTAAAGACTTGTTCAATATATATATATATATATATTCACACAGATGCAAAACTTTAAAAGTATTTCTTTTTTTTTAATAAATAAAAAAAGTGCTTGAACGTATTTTTTTTTATAAAAAAAGTACAAGATGTAAAGATAAAATATTTTTGTAAAAAGATTTATATATAATCTCAGTAAATAGTAATGATTGTTTATTAATTATCGTAAAGCAAACTAGCCCTTGGGGCTCTTATATAATTAAAAAGTCAGAGGAAAGATATAGATAAAAGAATAAAAATAATTAGCTTGACCAATGGAAGCACCAAGCCTCAGCTCGGACTATAATGAAAATGATGGATTAGTGATATTTTGTTCCTTGAATACAGAGGATTATAAAAAGGAAAAATATTGAAATTAAAGACAGTTCCAGTTTGATTTTGTGAGAAGAGCGATAAGATTCACTTATTGCTCTCTCTCACTTATTTCAAATAAAATGACTGAAAAACAGGATTGAACCAGCTAAAGCAGCCTCCAGATTGAGAACTATGGTATGAACAACAGACCGGTCTTCCATTGGGGACCTCATGGGAATTGGCATCAAGAACCATGACTATTCTACTGTAAGCTATTGAACTGAACAATTTTAAAATTTAAAAGTAATTAAGAACTTTTGTCAAGATTTGACAAGTTTAATAAACAAGCTAAATCAAATTTTTGTAAAATGAACTATAATCTGACTTTTCCAAATCAATTATTGATTAATTTTTTTTTTTTTTTTACATTTAAGTTTGCTAAAAATCATTTCCATTTTTTTATTATTAATATTTATTGTAGAAATTACTAAATGCATTAAATTTAAGTTGGGCATAGATGCTTGCATAGATTCGTTCATGTTTAATTACATTTTTGTTTTCATATATGATTAAAATATATAGACATTTGGTAAATAATGATATCTTATGTTGAATATCTAAAATGTATTTATTCGGATGTCTTTTTAGTTATTGGTGTCAATGCGGCATCTTATGATGAATGCCATTAGGTTTCTAGTGAATTCCCTCTGCAATTACATCAATGATTTTATATTTTGTTCATTTATGTTTATGTTGAAATGTTTTTGAGCATGTAATCTATGTAGTCAATCTATACTCAACATTAAAAACAAACTTTTCTAAAATCCATCTCTGCGAATTTATATAAATGTTAAATTTAAGTCAGGCATGAATGGCTATATAGATTTGTAAAGTTATATTAATTAATTAGGGGAGGATAATCTTAGGTTATTTGTTTCATAGTTAAATTAGGTCAATGGATTACATATATTGGTGTAATTAGTAGATGTAGTATGAGATCCGCTCCAGACAGGATCTATTTATATGCCACATATCCCCTTGTGCCTATGGAAGGATAGTAAGATGAAATGCAGTTCCTTTCTATGGAGTTTTTATTGTTCTTCTTGCCAACAGATGTAGCATTCCTGTTTGGTTGAGAGTCAATATCTTCTCTAACCATACTTTGCAGATGTACATTTCTGACTGTATAGTATTTAGTGCTGTCATATTTTCATGCTACATTGAATACATCAATGTATCAGATGGATTGATGCCGGTTTGACTGCGAACTTTTGACCTAAGGTTAAATAAGGGATAGAATATTTTCTTTTCAAATACAAACTATGTAGTTTATTCATACTCGACAATGTTAAAATAAATATAAAATTCATCTGTGTGGATGATTCAAAATCTTAAAATAATAATTTAAATTAAAAGTTAATATTAAAATCTAGATAATAAATGTTATTCCTCAAATTTAAAATGATTATATATGTGCGTAAATAAATATTGTTTGTGTGTTAATTACTGGAAGTGGCTCTTATTTTTTTATATTTAAGATATAGATTAAATAAAGATATATATATATATTATTATCTCTGCATCTCCACTGAGCTAGTGACTTGGGTTAATGGTCTAAATATAAAATAAAGTGGGATCTTAACAGCATGTATCTGCCTACTCTATAAATTTTCTAGGTTCAAATGCCTAGATGGCGCCCTTGTAATACAGTATGATTGTTAGCTCCACCATACCATTTACAATATATAGGTTATGATATTATATAAAATGATTATGTAAAATGAAAGTTATAGGGAGTATTAGAAAAGTATATTTTGAAAAGAACCTAATATAGGGTGAAAAATCATTCAATAAAGAAAATATTTATTATTATTATATAGTTGTTTTATTCAATTGTGTTGGAATCATTATTAATTATTAAAAACAACATTATGAAACAATTTATGTTTGACCATTAGTAAGAATTGTGTAGATTTAAGTATATTGTTAATTTATTAAATTTGTGCATCCCTGGCTTTGTACCTGACCTATAAACTTGCATATAAGATCATGCTTGTGGGAAATTATTAAGTATAGATTGGTTGAATCCATATGTAAACCTTTACGTAATAAGGTAATTGATGTATATTTATGAGTGGTAGTATAGATAAGCTCCCAAGTCAATGAAAGAACCCTAAGAAATAGAGTATGTTCGAACCATGAGATACATCATGGTGTATGAAGAAGGGAAGCTGTGAAACATTAAGGGTGTTGGTTATGCAAAAGAATAGGAAGCCTAAGTAAGTTTTAAACTAAGATCATGGGGTAACCCTGTATATGCTGCTTAAGAGTACCTGTTTGGTCTTTTTGTCTTGTGGTCAGATTACACAAATATGACCATTACAAGATATATTGACTATATAAATATATGTATAATTCACAGCGTTTTGGCATTTGTAATATTTAAACACTAATAGAAAAAATTAAAAATCATTCAATAGACAGAATTAAGATTTTTTTTTTTTAGTTAGTATAATTTATTTTTAGATATGTTCAATTAAAGTTATTTGGGTTTGATAGTATCTATTTAATTAAAGTTAAAATTGGAATAAATAGAATTGCATACAGATTGCTTATCCACATAAACAAAAAAATATATAACTGCAAGAGATTACAATCAGAGAAAAAACCTTTTTTATGATAATTGAAGATGGTGGAAATAACTTATAAAAGAAAAGACTTTGTAATGAAAATGTGTATTCCAACAATAAAACAAAAGACAAAAATATATGCACAGAAATCTCAAAAGTGGTATTAAGTATAAAGGGTATTGTGTGGTCATTTTTGGTTTGGCTGCTTTTGGGGGGTCCTGGCTAGAGAAAATTGTCTAACCTGCTGAACTAATTCATCCAGAAGTGGAAACTAGAGCATTTGAAGACCCCATCCCCTTTTGCATAAAGAGGTCCCTTCAAAAATCTTTAGTCTAGCCTAAAATGTTTGAGGACTGTGAAAATGTCAATGGAATAAACTAACAAAGAGCTCATTCACACCCCAAAAATATGCATAATATAATCAACGATTTATGTAAAGCACAGAATTTATCAGTAAATTAATATTCCTACATTAGTTTATGTCTAATTAAATATTTGCAAACTAAATTTAACTATAATAGCTAACGACAAACTTCAAATACAGATAGAGGCATTCAATGATTTATTATAAATATTCATTTTGTCCATGGACTGCTTTCTAGAAAAAGCTTAAGCGAAGGGAATTAAATATGAACTATTTAATTATTTGATTAACATTATTATCTGGAAGTGCATATACTTTCCAATTTATTAGTAATTTACAATTTATCATTTAAATAATTTAATTTGTTTTAATAAATATTTAACATTGATATCAACTTTTCATTGCTTGCTAAATTTTAGTTTATTAGATTTTATTATTAAATTTAGAGAAAAATTAAGTGAGAGGAAATTCTATATAAAAGATTTAAGTAACAAGAAAGTGAAATTTCTAAAATATTGCATTTTAGTTATTTGCTGTGAATCTATGATATGCTATGTGATGGAAGAAAGTGTACATTTTTTTAAATATTGTGTTTTAGTTATTTGTTTCAAATTGATGAGGTACTTCGAATCAGGTAGTCTATATACTCTGGCATCCTCTTAAATAAATTAAAAACTGATTCCATGCAATTCGAATATTAGGTCAGTTAATCAGGAAATATAGCTATATATTATTTTTATAGTTTGATCAACTAATACATTACAGTGCATAATATAAGGCCTAAATCAAAACATAAAACATTACAATATATATTCACATAGATAATGATAATAGTATTTTGTTAAAATACTTTATTAAAGAAAACAAATTAAAAATATGTATATTTATGTAGATTCAAAGCATGGGGACAAAAGATGGCAGTTATTAAAAATTTTAAATATAGAATTGATAAATATAGTACAGATAAAAGTGTAGCTGATTTATCACAGAATCAATGTATTAAATTATACCAGGTAAAACTCACTATATATATTGCCACACACAGCATGCTAGAGTAATCAATGGATACCGGAAGGCTTGTGCATAAAATCCTTATATAGTGCCTACTCATCCAATATCCCCAGACTAGTTTCTGGCTTATGACCTTCATCAGTGCGAAGCCTTGGATCTGAGAGCACTGCATTTAGATCTTAGGATCTAATGCAACCCTTCAGCAACCACCTTTTACGTCCATTTAACTAAAAAACTATGAGTCTTAAACTGAAACCACATTAATGTTTTCAATCCAAGCCCATTAGCTTATATAGTTATGTGGGTCTGAACCTAGTTTAGTACCCATACATTTTGGTGTCTTTGGTTCTTTAATAACCATAGCCACCACTATCCTATTAGGCAGGATTGGTTTTAAGCCAATAAATGTCATATGACCACCTTTTATGCTTGTGTATAACTGTTGTTAAAACAGGCAAAACTCACTATATATATTGCTTGCTGTGTGTGGCAATATATATATATGGTGAGTTTTGCCTGTTTTAACAACAGTTATACACAAGCATAGGAGGTGGTCATGTGATGTTTATTGGTTATTAAATTATACAAATTTTATTGATACAATCTTAAAACTATTAAAAATATACTTTTAAATTTTAAAAAATATGTGATAGATAAAAGCATATTTATGCATAATGATTATAAGGAAGATAATGATTATACTTTAAATAAGAAATAGATCAAATTTTCATATTATCTCAAAAATCATAATATATTGTTAAAAAAAAATTGTATTGATGAGCATATAAAATATTAGTTGGCCAAATAACAAATATCTGGATAAATTTAGAGGTAATCATAACTTAAAAGATGATATAAAAAACAAGAAACGAATTTTATATAAAATCAACTGCGAATTTGCAATATAATTTACAATTGTCATACATGAAAAATGTTAGAGATAACAATGCAATGAATAGGCAAGATGATAAATCTGCTTTATATATTCATAACTTAACAAATAGATATAAAATAGATGCTACAAAATTATGATAAAATTAAAAAATAAAAACAATTATATGAAACATATTAAATAATTATATGAATATTTACAAAACTTTAATAAACTCAATTAACAACTGGTGAATTGATAATGAATGGAAAATTATATAAGACAACATATATAATGTTATATAATAAATGTATATATTGTTTTGTATATTGTTATGTTACATAGTCATTTTCTTTTTAAAAGTTATATTGGATATTTATATGAAAATTTTGTTTTATTTTACTGTTTTATTTTTGGTATTGTGGTTATTTTATTTCTACTATGGAACACTAGATAGTATTGTATATGTAATAATTTGTTAGAGAAATGATGTTACATTTGTGGATGTGTGGGATTTTTTTATTGGGAAGAGGGAGTTATATAGTAAAGATGAGTTGCACTTAGGGAAACAAGGAAGTGAAGTTTTAGGGAGTCTGATTTATAAAGAATGTAGTTCAGGAAACTTGTAAAGGGTGTGGGATTTTAAATTGCAGTGTTCTTAGAAAGAAAAAGAATGGATGGGATATAAGAAATAAACAAAGGGCAGTTGATTTAGATATATATGTAATGTGGAGAGAGAATGGGTCTGTAAAATTAATGGAAAGCAAGCTATTTATAAACATAATGGAGAAGAAAGAATCAAAAAAAATTATAAAAGAGTAGTTAGGAAAGAAAAAATTGTTAAAATTGGATACTTGAATATGAATGGTGTTTGGAGACCAGAAAAGTGGCAGGAATTAAATAAAGCTATTGAAAATGAAGAGCGTGATGTATAAGCAGTAGTGGAAACACATCTAAGAGAAGAACCTGTTTTGGAAGATTTGGTATGGCAGGGTATAAATAGAAAAAAAAAGGTGGTGGCATAAGTGTTATATCAAAAAAGTATTTAAAAATTGTTAAATGCCAAGGTCATTTGTGGTTTAAAACAATGTTGGGAAAAAAGAATGGATTGGTGGCTATAGTTTAAATAGCTACTGGAGAAAGTCAAACTATAATGGAGTAGAAGAATAGCACATATGAGTACATAGTTAAGGATATACAGAGTTTTAAAGTTAAGGGTAAGAGAATAATGGTTATAGGAGATAAGAATGGGCATATTGAAGAAATTGATGATGTAGATAATAAGAATAGACAGCTTTTGAAGAAATGTTGTCAGAGAGTAAATTTGAGCATTGGAAACTTATCAAATATTTATGAGAGACAATACACATGGTCTAAAAATAATATATCCCACACAATAGATTATGTATTGGTAAAGAAAGAGGAAATCAATAAAGTACAGAAAATAAAAATGTTTGATAATGAAGAGAGAGAGTATGTAATGGTAATCATAATTTCTTTGTAATTGAAATGGTTAATAATGTGATGGAGAGTAGAAATAAAAGTAAAAACAATAGTGAAAGATGTGGATGGAGAGTGAATGATAAGAATTACTTGGAAGAATATAAAATATAAGTTAAAGAAACCATGAAAGAGTTGGTTGGAAAATGAGTATGAGGACTGGTGTGATAAAATAGAAAAAAGTGGCAAATAGGATTATAGGTGACAATATTCAGAAGAATAAAATTAATAAAAAATGAGAGTTAGTAAAAGTGTAAAAGAGAGGGAAAAAGCATACAGAGAATATAAGTGTGTTATTAAAAACAAAAAAAGTGAAAAAGACATTAATGCTAAATGGGAAAAGTACTTAGAAAAAAAAAGTTAGCTAAAATAGATAATTGCAAAGAGAGAATGAAATTAAATAGTAAATTACTGGATGATATTAATAAGAGGGGAAAAGATGGGAATAAAAAATTTGGAATTACATTGAAAGTAGAAATTTAGGGGAGAGAGTTAGTATTACTGGATGAGGAAGGAATAGTGTGTAGCTCTAGAGAAGAATTAGAAAGAATATTGAATAGTTATGTAATGTATATAGAAGAGATGTTAGATGTGAAGGACAGAGGGATAGAAAATATGAAAGCATATAATAATGGGAATATTAGGTTTACATAAAATGAACTGAATGAGGCAGGAAGAAATTGAGAAGTGGTAAGGCTAGAGGTTTAGATGGATGGGCAGCAGACATGGTAATGAATTTAATGTGTAGGGCAAAAGTAAAGTTATTATCATGGTTTAAGAAGATGTCACAGAAGAGAGTTTCTCTGGCTAGTTGGAGTAATATGGGAGTAAGATTATTATTTAAAGGAAAATGTATAGATCATAGAAAGTTAAATAATTATAGACCGATAGTGGTAACATAAGTTTTATATAAAGTTTTTTCATATATAATGGCTGGAAGAGGTGCAAAATTGATAGATGAAAATAATGTAGTGGGAGAAATGCAAAAGGGTTTTAGGTCAGATAGGCATATAGTAGATAGTTTATTTGTAGTTACACAACTTATGGAGATGAGTAGGAATTTAGGTAGACAGTTATATATGAGTTTTATAGATATAGCGAAAGCATATGATAGAGTGAATAGAAATAGATTATGGATACATTTAGCAAATCTGGGAATGGATTTAAGCTTTAGTGGATGTTATTAAAAAATTATATGAAAATAATTACTATATATATATATATATCAATTAGGGTATATAGAATTAGTTAAAGTTAAAAATAGGGTGGGACTAATGCATGAATGCCCTATGTCACCTATTTTGTTTTTATTGTATTTGAGTGAAATGGAGGTGCAGGGATAGTGATAACGTTTTGGTGGCAAGGGAGTATATACATTGTCATGTTATTTATTGTGGATGATGTCTTTTTGTGTGCAGAAAGAAGAGAAGATATGGAAATTATGCTGAGGACATGTACAAGGGTGGGTAAAGATATGAGAATTAAATTTAGTAACGAAAAATTAAATATAATGATGGTGAATACTGGAGAAAGAGAAGACAAAGATTTTTTTATTGACGATATAATATTAACTGTAGTAAATAGATATAGTTATTTGCGAATCATCTTGAGTAATCAGAAATATTGCTTGGATGAATGGGAGAAAAATTGAAAAATGAAGCAAAGAAAAGAAAGGGATTGATAAAGAAATTAACAGTGTTTTCATATAATAAATATAATGTAGCTAAAATTGTATGGAAGGGAGTGGCAGTAGCAGGGTAACCATATGGCAATGATGTGTTATGTGTTCATAAAAAGTATTAGATTTCTTAGAAAAAATAGAAAGGGAAGTAGTAAGACATGCATTAGATGCAGATGTGTGGTCAACAAAGGAGGCAATTCAAGGAGAAATGGGATGGTCAAGTTTTTATATGAAGGAAGCAAAAAGCTAATTTAAAATGTTTGGTAGATTGCAGTTTATGGATAGTAAAAGAATAGTCAAAATATTATTTAATTGGATTACAAGTAAAGATCAGGCAACAAGATGTGTAATGCAGTATTCAGAAGATTTGGATAAAGAATTTATGTCAGTATACTTGTAAAAAAGGTGGGTTGATTGTGTTAGGAGAATTGTGGAGTGTTATAGTGGTAGGAGTGGGATAGAAGAATAGATGCATTAATAAAGAATAGGGAGTTGGAGAGATGCAGAACTAGTATGGAGAGTAAAACAAGTTTAAATATATATAGAAGTGAACGGATCATTGGTTGCGAGTTAATTTATGATAATAGTAAGAAAAGTAGTTTATTGTTTAAGGCTTGAATGGTATCTTTAGCAACACAGGAATATACATGTAAATGGAAAAATATTGGTGATTTAGTTTGCAAGTTGTTTAAGGAAGGCATAGAAATGATTAGGCATCTGTTACTTCAATGTAAATGCTTGGAAGCAGAAGGGGTAGAAATAATGAAGTTATGGAAGATTAAATGTGAACAAAGTGATTATACAGAAAATGAGTTATTGTTTTTTATGCTAGGTTTGGGAAAAGATTAGAGGGATTTAGATATGAAAGTCATGGAGTTGACAAAGATTATGTTGTGGAAATGGAATGGAACAGATTATGGGAAAAATTAGGGTGGAGAATGGAAAGGCAAGGTAAAGTTGCTAACAGGTTTATCTGGGCATAGTTGCTGAGAGATTCTTGACTTCATGTAAGGAGAAGTCACAGTGCATCAGATGACAATAGGATGGAACAGAAAATGGGAAAGCATCGAGTGGCGAATGAATAATAAATGGCTAACAGGTTTCTCTCTGTATAATTGCTGAGAGATTCCTGACTTCATTTAAGGAAAAGCCATATCACATCACCTCACATAATGTTATAACAGATTATTAACATTTGGAAAGGACATTAAATCATGTGCCAAAAAAGGTTTTTGTGTATATATTAACTGTTTTATATGATTTTTTTGTTTTAATTTATATAAAGTAACAGCATATTGGATTTCATTATTTTCACTTTTGATGATTTACAAATATTATAGAGTAATTGATAAATTTAAAACAATTATTTTTAAAAGGCTATGCTAATTATGTGTGAGGGCAAACGTTAAACTTGCTAATTATTTAAAAATATTTCCTGGTAGTAAATCTAATGTTTAAATTATTTTAAATTGCTAAAATTTTAAATGTATCTATTTAAAAATAAATACAGTATATATTTGATAATATTCTGAGAAAATTAAAAAAAAAAAAATTGTTGTTAACCAATATTTTTTTATTACTGTAATAATTTTAATATTTTTCTTAAATCATTTTAAATGTATAACAATTTATTTTAAATAATAATTGATTTAAAATGGTGATGTAATATTTGATTTGTTTGGAATTTTTCAAAGTGTTGTTAAATAAAGTTATTTTTATAATTCTACATGAAATATTTTTGAAATACAAGCATAATTCCTATACTTGGAGTTTGAATGTAATATAGGGGGTTTAAACACAGACTTTCAGTCTCCCTTCAGCTATCTGCTCTATCTCATATAACTGACACACATGATTACACACATATCAAAAAGATAAATGATCTCCAATATACATATTTTGTGCTGAACCAGGATTCATCAGTTGGTCCACAACATACACATATATATTCAATGCTTTGTTTTTTATTCAGATAGCAATTCTTCAAACTTTAATAGACAGGATTCAATCCACTACCATTGAAAATCTGATGATGGTACATTCAACTGTCTTGTTAATGCTGATATTATTGTCATGCCCATGTTGACCTTAAGTCACTCTGACTCCTCATATACAGGACCTTAACATATTACAAATTCAGTCTGTATCCTTACAATCTTTCTTCTGTGGATTTAATGAACAAGATCCTATACATGTGGGATTAGAGTAACTTAAGACAACATGGGCATGATAATAATATTGGCATTAACTTCAGAGTTAAGTGTACCATCATCAGATTTTCAGTGGTATGAATTGCTGAATAGTTGGAGAATGGAATAGATTGAAGCTTGTCCATTAAAGTTTGAAGATTTGCTATCTTAATATAAACCAAGCACTGATTATATACATATATATATATATATATATATATATATATATATATATATATATATGAGAGATGATCATGTGGTCCAATTGATGAATGTTTGTCCAGAATGAAATGCATATATTGGAAATCACTTATTTTTTCATATGTGTGTGGTCATGTGTATCCATCATATGAGATAGAGTGGGTATCTGAAGAGAGTTTAAAATTTCAATGTTCAAATATCTTATATTAAATTCTACATGGAGTAACTAAAAATTATGCAATATTAGTTAATTAGATTGTCTGGAATGGATATTTCACGTTGATTACTCTATAAAAATCTATTTTGAAAATTGACACACACACACACATCTATCTTCCTCTTTAATACTTGCAAGTCATAAATTTTTATAATTATTTTTATTTGCTTATTTAAGTACATTAAGTTAAAATAATTATCTATTCATGTATTCTTTAGAATGTAGACGTTCACTGCTTCATACTATTCAACTTTAGGGAGAATTGTTCTCTAATTTACATGTTTATTTCAGGAAGTGCCATGATGCCTCTTTATATAAAGACAGCCCTATGCATTGTAAACACTTTTATCTATTCCAATTTACTTCTTTTATTATATTTACATTTCATTTTAGGAAGAATAATTCTTAAATTGAATGGTAGAACTTAAATTATTTGGCATTAATTTTGATGAGAATTTTTCTGCTACTTCTTAAAACTAGAGGTTAACTTTAAAATGATGTTGTTGTTGTTGTTATTATTATTATTATTATTATTATTATTATTATTATTATTATTATTATTATTATTATTATTATTATTATTATTATTTCATTGCGTTTTTGGGTGAATTTAATATTATTGATTAAATTCAACTTTCTTTTTTTATAAAGAAAGGTAAATTTATTCATGACATAACTTTAGATTACATTGTTTGTGTTGACATTTTCTCTGATTATATTGTCTCTAATTACATAGAGTTATCCTATATATTGTCAGTACCATCTCTGGACTCTAGAATTTAAGACAACCAATGTGTTTTTTCATCATTCATGATAGTGCATCAAGACAAGGTGTCTCAATGTAATCATTCAGGCACCAACAGTCTGTCCCTGTTTCTGAGTTTGCTGACAATTTCATTGTATACACTGCAAGGATCCTTAGTGATCTGTTTGAAAATTACTCTCATCTCCTCAGCCATATGGCAAAGACAATGAAAACTGACAATCTAATGACTGAGAACAAGCCAGTCCCAAAACTCTTCTCAAGCAAAAGTACATCTTTACAGTTGGGGAATACATTGCTCGCTATGATAGACTAGAGTTACCAAAAAAGGTCATTTATAAAAAAGATGTTGCATGGTATCTTCACTGGTCCTGCACAAACCACATTGTGGATCAAGCCTATGATAGCCTCCTCTATATACCAGAAAGTGACTTGTTACTAATGAGGTCAAATTATATTTTAACAAGAAGTCTATATAGTTGGGTTCAAATGCCCAGTACTTTTATTTTTGATAATCTGTTTACTGGTAAGTAGCAGTTACAGTTTGTATAATGTCCTGGTTAGGATACTTAGATTTAAATGTGTCCCAGTAAATCATTTTGGCTTCCAGTTTTTCCAGAATAGATAGACCCTGCAAACAATGAATAAATTTAAGATTGATAATTGTCGACTTATAAACTTTACTGAATGTTATTAATAAATGATTTACCTAGGTATTTTATAAAATATTCGATTTAGATTTATTATTGCATTTATAATTTGTTTCAAAGGAAGGAAACATTTGTTTTTTTTATTTATAATAGTGAATACATGGTTTATCTTTAAATATTAGATGGAATTATTATGCTTAAATAGACTTTATTATGCTATGGAGTATTTTCATTTGTTATAACAAAAAAGACACTATATCTTGCTTTATCCAATAATTATTTAAATTTTATGCCTTAAACAGTAAAGTCTTAAAATTTTCTAAAACATATATGTTTGCAATTTGAAAATGCTTCATTATTAAGAACTGATGCAGATAAGATATCATTAATTCCTTGAATTTGTTCCAAGATTATGTGATTTATAAAACGATGATTTTGTATTTGTATTTAAAGGATATTATAGCTCTTCAATCATCTATCTACAAAATATTTTCTCAAATTGTTAAAATGGAAATATTTATTCTTTGAGAATACTGAATTTTGAGGTTTCTTATGATATATTGTATTTGCTCCAAATTATTATGTTTTGCTCATTGAAAATATTAATTTTAAAAGCTTCTCACCCTGTTTCATTTAAAACATTTACTCTTTAGTTAGATTCCTCATAAAATGTTAAATTTTGCTATTCAGAAAGAAATTTCAATCCTCATCTATTCCATGTGTTATTTAAAATTTACCGTGCTTATTGTCTTAAATTCAATGTACTATGCAATTGTTATGCAATCCATTACTCTTCTTAGTATTTATTTAATTTATATCATTTAATTACAATGACTAATGTGTTTGTGTCAGTAATTACAATTTCTGTTTACCTTATAATTGAAAGCTGTTATTATTTAAATCTATAATATTGTCAGGATACCTTGCAAAGATTTCAGTCGCAAGGACTTTTACTTGAGTTTTTCCTATGCAATAGTGTGATTATCAAGATTTAAAAACTCTTTATTTTATTGTTAAATAGGTAAATAATATTTAGGTATAATATTTATTTTATATGTACACTTGGGTCTTATTTTATGCAGTAGATAGATATCTCAGAAAATGTGCACAAAAGAAATCACACAAAAATAGACTTAACTTACTTTGAAAAATAGGGGATACATACTGTAATTTTCAAAAATTGCATAAAAACAAAGCAACAATGTAAAATTACTTTACAATTTGCGTTAAAAAAATAAGGAAATAAAATATGAATAATAAAAATTTTCAAATTTGAAAAAAACTGATACAAACAAACTTTTTTTATTTTTTTTATTAACTACATTATTTAATTTTATTCAAAACAATATATTTTTATGCCATAACTTACAGTATTTTACAATTTTTTATACATGTACAATATTTTAATTATTATAGCTATTTGATGATATTCAGGTTCGTTTGTGAACTAGACATCAAATTTGTCCCAAGAGAAAATACAATTAGTGCAAACTTCATTTTTTTAATTGCTATTATAGTGAACTTGCCCCATCTAAAAAGTTTTCCAATCACTGTTGATCTGTCCCCTATCGTGAAGCGATCTAAAATTGAAATTTTTGTTTCCAAAGAAATTTCTTTTCTTGGGTGTTTTTTTACTCTCCATTAGGATAAACTAAAAGTTTAATTTAAAATAAGAACTTAGTCTTATGATAATAAAAAACACAAACTCTCTATTGTTGAGAAAAAATTAATTAAAACTAACAATTAAATATCTTATTTTTGCCTTTAATTTTTTAATTTTCAATTTCGTTTAAAAATCACATTTCATTGTTTCACATCACATTAATTTCAGATCACATTACATACTTTTTAAATTGTTAATTACAATTAAAAATCAGATTTGAATTTTTAATTGTCAAATTTAATTGTGCCACTGTTTTTACTCACCTTTTAAAATAAACTTGTGGACACTAAATAATCAATTGATTACATAACAACAACATGCATAGTATAGGCATCAATAACATTTGAACAGATTTATATTATAATCTTGTAAAATTTTATGGGTGTATACAAAATGGGGAAATCTTGATTTTAAGTGAATTATGAACTTCTTTATTGTGTAAACTTTATTACAGTACTATTATAAAGTGCTGAAAATATTGAAATTATTAGATGGAAGTCAAACTCCAATAATGCATTATTACTTTAAATATATGTGAGTGCACAAAATTTATAATATTTGAAGTTATAGTGCATTATTGGAGCTTGACTTCTGATCTAATAATTTTTATTGCATAAAAGAAAAATTCATACAAAGATATTAAGAAGAAACATGAATCACATTAAAACAAGACCCATGTGTAATATATTTATTTTATGTTTCATTGTATTATATTATATATAGATGTAACATATATTATCATGTCCCAGAATATTACTTGAGTAAGAAAATTTAAAAGTGTATTATATTTGTCTCTTTTTGGATTCATTTTGTAAATGACTAAATACTCGAAGAATTCATAAAGTTGATGTATAATTTATTATTGAATTATTTTGCTGCAATTTTATATTTAGCTATAATTTTGCTATATTCATTATATTTTATCAGTTTTGCACATCACTTATTTGTCATTATTTTAAGAGATGGTAGTGTTTTCTCTCTCTTTTAGCTTATTGCATCTTGCCAGTGAGTTTTTTTTATATCTTTGTGATATTAGGCAGATAATGTCATATTCAGGCAACCCCATTTACTCTTGAGGGTTTATTCTCATGTTTTATGACTAGAGACATGGTCCTAGTTCTTTATTGCCCTCATGGTTAGATGCTTATTTGAGTTTATTCCCATCATCCTATTTTGCACCCCTTTATGTGTATCAGGATAATATATTTTTTTAGTATCATATGTAATACAAAATCATGGCTTTATCATGGCATTTTGGTATGTTTGAAGATGATGCATAATGACAGACACACTTTTAGTTATGCTCTTAATAAGTTAGAGTGTTTTTGTATGGCACACTGATATGCCTAACTAGCACCTCAAGATGTAAAATTTGATAAAATATTCTTATTACTAAATTTTATAATCGTTCATGTGGCTATATAAAATTTATACAACTTCTTCAAAATTTATTGCCACCAAAGGATTGGTAAGATTTTATCTTATTAGTGTTATTGAATATATTTTATATAGGGACTATATAATAGCAAGTGAGTATATTGAAAGTAAGAACTTAAGTAAACCTATAATAAATCTTAATAAAATTTTTAATTTACTAGTAATTTTTCTATATTTTAAACTGCAACTCAAATATTTTTTTTAATATTAATTTCATTATTTTTTTTTTGGGGGGGGGGGGGATTTGTAAGTTTGAAATTTATAAAGTTTGCTAAAACTTTGATGTTTGTTTTCTCATGTCATCATCATCATCAACCATTAGCAGTCCACTGAAGGATAAAGGTCTCTCCAAGTTCAATCCATCTCTGATTCTTTTACAATCTCTTGGAATCCGGTTTAAAAATTCAATTGTCCATTTATTATCATCTTTTGTAGCAATATGTCCAGCCCAACTTCATTTCAGTCTTTTAATTTTTTCATTGAGGTCAGTAACACCTGTTTGTTCTCTTACCTATATATTGTGGTTTCAATCTTTTCTTCTTACTCCCAACATGCATATTTCCATACGTTTTTGAGTTGTCTGACTTCTCTGTATTGCTATTATATTAATTGTCCACATCTCACATCCATAAATAAGAACTGGTAAAACACAGTTATTAAAAACCTTCCTGTTTTAAACACATAGGCATATTTCCTTTTAGTATCAAGTTATTTCTACCAAAAGCACTCCAACCAAGTTTAATTCTATGAATAATTTCATCCATTATGTTTCCATCTGCATTAATAATCTGAGCAATGTATATGTTGCTATTAACTTTTTCTAATTCATCATAATCAATCTTTATTTTCATATTTTGAGAACATGCATTGAACATTATTTAGGTCTTTTTAACATTTATGCTTAATCCTACATTCTTACTTTCATTTGATAACTCCTGCAACATTTTTTGTGGCTCTAAAGCATTATTTGCAAAAACAACTACATCATCTGAAAAATTTAAATGACTTAAATAATCTCCATTTACTTTCACTCTTTTAGCTTCCCATTTTAATCCACAAAATACTTCTTGCAGCACTGTTGTAAAAGATTTTGGAGATATGGATTCACCCTGTCTTATACCCTTCTCAATGTTGAATATCCTAGTATCATTATCTCTTGCATTTTTATAATATTCTTTAAAATGTGACCATATCCTGGATCTATACCTTCGTGATCCAATGCTTTAATCACTGAAAAATTGTTTATAGAATCAAATGCTTTTTCATAATCTACTAATCCTAAACAGAATGCCAACTCATATTCATTTGTCTTTTCTATAACTTCTCTGATGTACTAAAACTATTTTTAAATCCAGCTTGTTCTCTTGGTTGGTAGAAATCCAATGTTATCTGAAGATGAGTTGTAATTATCTTGGTAAAAATTTTGTATAAAAGTGATAAAAGGCTGATAGTCTGTAATTTCTAATATCTCTTTTATCACCTCTTTAAAATATTAATATTAATACTACATTATTCCAATCATAAACGTCAATAAATATTGTTTTAGTTGTTAATTTATGAATTTCTGTTTTTAATCACTATATTCTGCATTTCCAGCAAGCTAATAATATTACCACAAATATGTTTATGTTATGTATTGATGTTTATTGTATTTTATACATTGATAATAGCAGAAAATAAGATATGAATCACTTTATTCAATTATATTTCAGATATTAAGAAAACATATCTGGGGTAGATTATTTTAGTTATCTTAAATTTAAAATGACAAGATCATTTTATTCATTACTATAAGATTATTTTACTTTTCTTTGTTTTGGATTAAATACCAAGATAACTTTATTTATCGAAAATTATGATCAAAGGATGGGTTTATTTTCACTCTGGTAGAACATCAGTGGAAGCTTGTTATGATATTTTAGGAAGCAACAAAATCTCTTTCCAACTCATGATCTCATGAATGTTATCTTGGTACATTATAATTATTTTAATATAGGAATTATTATATTAATTTTAAGATGTAATAATTGTTTAATTTATTAAGGTATTATCTTAAAAATAAGATCATATCTTGTTTTTATTATTTAATACTAGGATCACATTGTTGGTTGGTTTTTAAAAAATAAACATATGATTATGGACGTCTCAATATTTCTCTATTTAATAATTATTTTAAGAAAGAATTCCAATACTTGAGATTTGATTGCCATAACGAGTCTAAGATTATTTTAAGAAAATTTTATGATGTACAGAAGACTGAGTTATTTAAAAAAAAAACAATATTATACTTGAGATATCATTATCTAAAAGAATAATTGTGATGATGAGTATTGATTTTATTTTGAAGATATATTACATTTAGAAAATTAAAAGTAATCGAAAACCTTTTTATGTTGTTTGCTGCAATAAAATTTTAAGAGTTGTATTTTTTTAAAAAGTATCAGAACACTCTTTCCTTCTGATATCTTATTTATTAAAAACAAAATATTAGAACTCTCCACTGATTTAATGTTTGCATTTGCCATGATACACACTTTTTTTAAAACAGTATATGCAAAAGTGCTAGCCTACATAATTTTTGAGCTGATTGCTTCATTATCTATATGTACTCTTATAATTACTATGGCTACAAATGTAAATCTTCAGTTTATTATTAATAGTAGTATTAGTGCTAAATTTAGCCTAATTTTGAACCATAGTAATTATACGACACTTTGAACGCTCATTGGGGAAATTAGAACTATCAAAATTAAATAACAGGCTTAGTGCATTTGAGGTCTTTTAACCTCCTATTCATAGCTGAAAAATTAAAAATGTTGTGGTGTTCTTGATGTATAATTAGCTCTCTATCTCAGTCCAGTCCATCTTTTTATGTTACAATTTATAGATGATTATAAATATTAAGACTCACAAAGATGGTTTTCCTTTAAGATTTATTTTTGATCTCATAGGTAGTGTTGTAAAGGGTTTTGTAGGTTATTGAATAATTTTTAAAATCAATTTGTTGATTTTGATCATTACATCGTTTCTTTTTATTTTGAGGCTTTTCATAAGATTAATAATTTTAAAATGGAAAGTAATTGACTATTTAGTAGCCATCAATATATTAATAGATTAAGCAGTATTGATGTTATTATGTCTATATTGATTAATCATTGATATTTGTCAAAGAATAAAATTAAAGTTATTAAAGATTTGCTTTTATTAGTGGAGGATTCTAAGTATTTTACTTATAATGTTAATTTTTAATGAGGTTAAGGAAGGATGGATAATAGGTAGTATTATTTTTCCTTTAATCATTTCACTTTATATTATTTATTTGGATGAGAAAATTATTGTTAAAAAGGATTGCTTATATTTAAAGTATTTTGTTAGATATGTGGACAATTGTTTGTTTGTAGGTGAGAATGATAAATTGAAAAATTTGCTAAATAAGTTTAATTGTTTTGATCCTTCTATAAGATATGTAGTAGAAGAAGGATTAGATTTTGTTGAATAACATTTTTAGATTAGAATTGTAAAGAATAATTATTTGGTATTTGGTCATTATGATTAAAGAGTTAAGGTCTATAATTAAACCTGATAGCTATCAATCTGTATCTCATAGTTTATTTTTTATGTTTATTATGTTTATTTGTTGTTTTAAAAAATTACTGTTATAGAGATAACAGATTAAGTAATTATAGTGGGATTGCTTTGTTTCAAAAAGTGAATTTTATAATGATTATTTGAGTGTAGGCTACTCTGATAAATTTCTTAAAAGTATTTATTTAATAGTAATATTTGTAATGATGTAAAGGACAAAAAGTATGATTTTATTTCTTTGCCATTTAATTTGTCTTCTTATAAAATTGTGTGTAAAAATAGTAATTTATTTGAAAATAAGAATATTGTTTGGAAAAGGTACAAAGGAAAATTTTCATAGAAAGACTATTCCTAGAAAAATGTATATTATTCCTTGTTTTTGTATGAAGATAAATACACATATATGAAAAACAAAAAACAAGTTAAAAACTTGTCAACGCTTGTATTTATGTCAACAGATGGCGTTCTACCAAAAACACCATCAAGCATATGTTTACATAAATGTCAGAGCAAGCATTCACTATCTCTAACTTTAATTCCACTTACAGATCATGATTTCAAGCTATTTGCTATCATCAGTGAAAGACAGGAATAAGAAACAAGATCTAAACACAATCTCTGAGCATTTATGAAACAGTTTCTATTCAGCTTGCAAGTGTGAATCTTTTAGACATGTAATGTCTTAAAACTCAGCATAGCAAGCCAGATAGCTATATAGGTCTGATCTCAGTTCAGCATTACCACATAGTAGACCTCAAAAGTACATTTATAAAAAACAAGAAACAAGTTAAAAACTTGCTAACACTTGTATTTATGTCAACAGATGCTGAACTGAGATCAGACCCATATAGCTATCTGGCTTGCATTTACTGAGTTTGAAGACATTACGTGTCTAAAAGATTCATGCTTGCAAGCTGAATAGAAACAGTTTCAAAAATGCTCAGAATTTGTGTTTAGAACTAGTTTCTTATGCCTGTCTTTCACTGATGATAGCAAATAGCTTGAAATCATAATCTGAAAGTGGAATTAAAGTTAGAGATAATGAATGCTTGCTCTGAGGTTTATGTAAACATACGCTTGATGGTGTTTTTGGTAGAACAGCATCTGTTGACATAAATACAAGCATTAGGAAGTTTTTAACTTGTTTTTTGTTTTTCATAAATGTACCTTTGAGGTCTTTCTAGAAATGATATATATTGCAGAGGCTTCTACTATATGGTGATGCTGAACTGAGATCAGACCCATATAGCTATCTGGCTTGCTATGCTGAGTTTGAAGACATTATGTGTCTAAAAGATTCATGCTTGCAAGCTGAATAGAAACTGTTTCATAAACGCTCAGAGTTTGTGTTTAGATCTAGGTTCTTATTTCTGTCTTTCACTGATGATAGCAAATAGCTTGAAATCATGATCTCAAAGTGGAATTAAAGTTAGAGATAGTGAATGCTTGCTCTGATGTTTATGTAAATGTACACTTGATGGTGTTTTTGGTAGAATGCCATCTGTTGACATATATATATATATATATATATATATATCCCAGTGCATAACATTATACTGAAATAAATATACAAATATTAAGCAATTAAATCACCCCACATCGTTAAGAAATCCAGTATTGCCCTCTGTGAACTAGTATATAAATACGAACTCTAATGTATTTATACATTAGTTCACAGAGGGCAGTACTGGATTTCTTAACCATGTGGGGTGATTTAATAAATATATATATAATTCAAAGTAGTTTAAGCTTAAATGAAGAAATAAAGATACATAAAAGAAGACTTAGAAATATATATCTTAGTTCTGTTTTATATATATCGATGAAAAATATATAAACCATGCTAATAAGTTTGTCTTCTTTCAGAGAAATGAAATGAAAAGAAGAATTAAAGAATCTTTATTATTAAAAGTTTATGATTTTGAAGCAATTAGGATATTTAAAAGTTTTTTTAATATTAAAGTGTATGGCGAGTTAGTGGAATTGTGGGTAATATTAAGTTTGAATATGTTATGTGTAGTTATTACACATGTAATGATTTAGATTTTATTTTCTTGGCTAGTCTAGCTGAGTTGTGTATATGGGGTAATTTTTAGTATGTATGTATATATATAAAATACATATTTTGCGGATTCATCCGTGTTAAAAACTTCTAATATTAATATACTGATGTTTCGACTTGGTCACACAAGTCATTCACAGAATTATAAAAGGTAGAAAAACGGTTATAGAGGCACTACAATCATTGATTTGAATAAAACGTTAAAAATCCACAATAGCAAAAATGTTAAATTTAGGAATGTCTTTTTTAAAAAATCTTTCCAAATAGGAGGAAGTTTGCATGTATCATCTCGCTTATTAATAAATCACCCATTGAAACAGAGATAAAATATAAAATAATCCCTTGTGAAAAATCTTGTGTCTGTCCAAAATTTTATGGACTTCCAAAAATTCACAAACCAGATACCCCCCTTCGTCCAATAGTAGGTGCAATAGGTTCTCCAACTCATATTTTAGCTAGATACTTATCAGATTTCATTAAACCTACAATCCCATCTATTAAATCATATATTAAAAACTCTCTTCATTTTATTTCTGTTTTAAGAAGTTTAAAAATTAATGCTAATGACATTCTGGTCAGTTTTGATGTCGTGTCCTTGTTTACAAACATTCCAATTGATGAAGCTTTAAATATAATCTCACAACATTGCAATTTACCAGACCATATTATTGCTTTGATTAAACATTGTCTCTTAAATACATATTTTGTATACAATGGACAACATTACAGACAAGTTTTTGGTACTCCTATGGGCTCACCTATCTCAGGAGTAATAGCTGATTTATTCGTGGAATATATAGAAATCGTGAATTAGAATCATCATCTTTAAAACCTCTCATTTGTCTCAGATACATAGATGACACTTTTGTCATATGGCAACATGGAAAAAATAAATTAGATGATTTTTTCTTACATTTAAATAATATGCATCCTCATATTAAATTTACAATGGAGACAGAGTCTGATGGAAAACTCCCTTTTCTTGATGTTCTAGTCACCAGAACACCAAATAGTTTATCTTTTTCTATTTACAGAAAGGATACACACACAGACAGATATTTACATTTCCATTCTCATCATCACCCGACTAAGATAGTTTGTGTAGCCAAAACTCTTTTAAATAGAGCAATTAACCTTTCAGATGAGACACATCTGAAAGAAGAAATAAATCATATTAATAGTGTTTTATTAGCAAATAGTTATAATTACAAATTTATATAAAAAAAAGCCTTATTTCAAGCCCAAAATAGACAAAATAGGAAACAAAAAGATGATAAATCAACTATTAGGATTTGTGTTCCATACATAAAAGGAACTACAGACAGTATCGGACGTATATTAAAATGCTATAATATAGATACAGCATTTTCTGCTCATCAAAAGATCAGCAATATAATAACCAAGCCTAAGGATTCAATCCCTCTTGAATCTCATGGTGTCTATCAAATCTCATGTAAAAATTGTAAAGCTTCTTACATAGGTATGAGTAATCGTTGCATCAGTGTTAGGAGAGATGAGCATGCTAATGCAGTTAAACAACACTCATCATCATCAGCACTCTCACTCCATACTATAGTTTCAGGTCATAAAATTGATTTTTCTAGTACCAGGATCATATCCAGATGTGATAATCTCTACGAGTGCAAAATAAGAGAAGCCATTGAGATACTTAAAAGGCCAGATTGTATCAGTAAGCGAGATGATACATGAAAACTTCCTCCTATTTGGAAAGAATTTTTTAAAAAACATTCCTAAATTTAACATTTTTGCTATTGGTTGATTTTTAACGTTTTATTCAAATCATTGATTGTAGCACCTCTACAACCGTCTTTCTACCTTTTATAACTCTGTGGATGACTTGTGTGACCAAGTTGAAACGTCAGTATATTAATATTAAAAGTTTTTTATCACGGATGAACCCACAAAATATGTATTTTATATATTTAACCCATGCAAATCTTCGTTTTAACATATATATATATATTGTGATGTAGGTGCTAAATGATATTTATTAAATTAAACAAAGAAGTAATATTTAACGTAAATATTTATTCTTTTAAAAAATATCTAAATTTTTTATAGTGGTAATAAATTAATAAAATTTTCAATTCATTCAAAAAAATGTTCTGCTTCTTCTTATGTAGAAGTATTTAGATTTTTCAGAAAACATGTCGATATTATCTGATATCAGAAAGTCATCCATCATAGAAATGATTTATCTCTAAAAGACTTTCATTCCTATATCAATCACTGTTTGCAATATCTATAAAAAATAAATAAATTCGTATATATTTAATTAACTTATATATCATTATAATTCAAGGTATATTTGTATATATGCCTTGTATAAAGACATTCTTAATAAAAATGACATAAAATTATCAAAATTATTAGTAGAAAATAGAGATTAGAGAGAAGTAGAAGAGAAGAATAACATCTGATGAAGACTGCTTAGTATAGTTGAAACTGTAATAATATAAAAAGGTTTTGCTGAAAAAAGTGTAAGAATAATTATTTGAATTGCAATATTGTATATGAAATAGCAGAAAAATAGGAGAGGAAGAAGAAAATTGTTTATAAGGATTATATATAGATGAAAAAATAAAACTTAAAATTTATGATGCAAGAAACTGAAGCAGATTCAGTAAATTGCTGTCAAAATTATGACTTCTTATCATTGAAAACTATAAAATATTTTACTGATTTGAGAAAGGAATTTATATTTCTATAACAAAAAAAACATTGTAATGAAGCGATTTCATGGCAAAATAACTTTTATACCTAATGAGAAAAAAAATGCTGAAAATAAAAAGCATCAATTAGTTAACACTGTATAAGAACTTGTATACATACAAACTAGTCTCAAAAAATAAAAGAGATTGCTGAATAAATTTAAATAAACGGAAAAGCAAAGGTATGACATAACTCTTTGGAAGAACATTATTGACTCAAATAAGACATTTAATTCAGGTGATAATGAATAAGAATCCCAACATTTTTTAAAATTCATTTTGAGGAATATTTATATGGAACTAGAAATTACTCTTATAATGGGATAAGTTTAAGCTAATTGTTTTTAAATTAAATAAAAAGAGTTTTTAACAAAGTGACTATTGTCATTCAAGCTATTTAATTGTACAATAAAGATGTGAAAAAGAACTGAGATGTGATGAATATAAATTTATCAAAGTAATAGCCACATCTTAGAAATCTAAATAAAACACAGATATTTCTTAAATCACAACAATGTTAAAGCTTTATTAAAAATGATATTGAAGTACAAATTTGGGATAAAATATACATATGATATATGAAACATATGAACTAAAAGTTCATTCTGTATTCATATAAAGTTCTAGAAATTTCATCAATAAAAAATCCAGTATTCATGATATTTTGCACTGATTAACATGAGATAAAACCACATTAAAAACATAAAAAAGATTTTAAAAAATATAGATAAATAAAAATGAAATATTAAAACTATATCAATGGTGAAAGTCTTTGAGAATATCATGAAACATAAACAGAAAGCAGGAAATTGAAGAATTTATTGGTTGGTAGTTCATTAAAAGTTTATGGATTGAACATGTCAGAACAAAAATCAATGAAGAGGATCTTACGCTACCAAATCTGAAAGTCAACTATTGCCTTGAAGCACACAGAACATTTAGATCAGAGAAAATATTTAAGTTAATATTTAATATATTAGATCCAAACTCTTAGAAGGCAAATAGTTCAATTAATCTTAGCCCATTTTATCAAATTATATAATATAATTATTTATAAATCTATAGTCATTAAACATTTTTTCTGATAAATCAATAAGAGAATGATTACCAACAGATATAGAGACTCCATCATTGAAACAACACATCATATACAATTTTTCAAAAGCATTTGTTGAAAAAAACTAGAGTTGATTTTTAACAAATATAAATACTACTAGTATTACTACTTCTACTACTATTACTACTACTACTACTACTATTACCACTACTAGTATTACTGCTGCTGCAGCTGTTACTGCTACTCCTACTCCTACTCCTCCTCCTCCTCCTCCTCCTCCTACTACTACTACTACTACTACTACTACTACTACTACTACTACTACTACTACTACTACTAATAATAATAATAATAATAATAATAATAATAATAATAATAATAATAATAATAATAATAATAATAATAATAATAATAATAATAATAATAATAATAATAATAATAATAATAATAATAATAATAATAATAATAATAATAATAATAATAATAATAATAATAATAATAATAATAATAATAATAATAATAATAATAATAATAATAATTACTTTATTGGCCTTAGTCTTGTCACAAAATGTTCCTGTTTTAAATCCTAAGAATTTGCATAATATCTTCAAGTCATCACAAAGACTGAATTTGATCTAATTAGATAGCACACTAATTATAAAAAAATTCTATGTGTAACAGATAATTCACAAGAAAAAATATTTGATTATTGGCAGGAAACTTTAATATTGCTAGGCAAAAAAACAAAAGTTTTAAGATTAAACTTCAAAAAACCATTAAAAATATGTAATATTTCAGATAAATTTAACATATACAGAATGCATTATTAACAGTCAATGATGTTCCACATTTTTCTAAGATAATTTGAATTTAAAAAAAAGCATTTTTTTAATAAATGACATTTTTAACCTGTTAAAACTAATTAAAATGGCTGCCATATGATCACATGCCAAGTGGTTGGCACCAATATCCATTTATAAACAATGTTTCCAATTTTATATCATAAAATAATTTATGCCAGCATCACCATGAACAATTTCTATGTCAGCAAAGATATTTCAATTACATTAATGAATAAGCCAATTTCATATTTCAAGTCAATCAATGCAAACAATATTTAAAACTTCCATTTAAAAACCCCAAGATTGTAAATCATGTCTCTGTAGTGTGGATTCCTGACATGCTGACAAGACTTTGTCAAAATTTATTATAATCATGACATGGGAATATTTGCATCAATTAGGATACCCCCACAGGTCCATTATTATATTAGCCACAGTCTACAACTGTTCTCTATATTGCTTCCACCCAACTGTCTTGGACTTCAACTAGTTCAACTATCTACCACACATGAACTTGTAGCTCCAACTTCACACCATGATGAATTTTGAAATAAATACTGCACTACATGAGAGTAGCATAGAACATCTGACTCTTTAACCCATCAATTTGAGGAAGTTTAGATCATTCCACCAAAAGAACTTTAAATGCACAACACATGAACAATAAAACAGCCTTGATATCTATATGGCTTACCTACAAATAATCATAATTCAAATACAACCATATACCACTGAGACCCTAAATCAATCCACCCTCCCAAAATTCAATAATAAATTTATATCACCCTGTGCTTTCTCATATTTATTTCATAATGATTTGAAAATACTATGTAAACCTAATTTGATATAGCTATCTTATTATTACTCTTCCAGCTGCTGTAAATCACATTTTCTTTATGATACATAAAATTGTAAACCTTCATTGCATATGTGATCTCATATATCAAATTGTATCGAAAAACTCATGCGGTGATAGTGGTAAATGTTTTTTTTATAATAATATTTGGTAGTGTTTATTAAAATGGAATTTAAATGCATTAAATATGAGAAAATTAAGTTTTAAAGTATAAAATAATGACGAATTAAAAAAAATCAATCATGTACTTTTTAACAAATGTACCGCATTGCATTATTATATAAAAGAGTAATATAGGGGGTTTGAACTCAGACTTTTACACGACCCTCAAACATCCATGATCTCTCATACTGCTGACATATTTGATCATACACATATTGAAAAAATAAATAATGACCAATATAAGTATTTTGTGCTAAACTAGCACTCGTCAGTTGGTCCAGATTATCATCTCCACACATGTATACAATCAAAGTATGATCAAGTATATCAGCAGTATGAGATAGCATGGATGATTGAGGGTCATGTGATGAGTTTGAACCCCCTATATGTTACATATATAAGTGCAGGTATAAAAAAGCCTGTTCTGTATAAAAAAAATCATATTTCAAAAGTTCAATATGTAAATTAAATATTTATTGAACATTTAAATATCAAATATAAAATAAAACTATAGATGAAAATTTTGCTAAGATGTATAAAGCAAACTTATGGAAAATAAAATTCAATTAACCCTGTGGACCATACTATAGCTGTAGTGAAAACATGTTTTTTTTTTTTTTTAAAAAAAAGAGAATTGTTTGAAATAAAACATATTATATATAGTCAAGTAGAAATAAAACAATAAATTGTTTATTTTTAATTTGCACCGGACTGCTAAATTAAGTTAGTTTTGGATACAACAAAAGTAAATCATTAACAGTTTTTTTTAAAACCTAAAAATAAATTATCTTCTTTAACTCAAAAATTTATCAACGTTGCAATATGAGCTTTAAATCATTTATTCAATAAATAACAGTTTGTTGAATGTACAGTTTATACAAGTTAGATTCTGAAACCGTTTAGTAAACCATTGCTTACAACACAAAGGACAAAGATAAATGCAATATATAAACAAATCTTTATTTAGTAAAAATAAAATGAACTAAATTGGAATGGCAGATCCAAGCGGCCTTGTTTATTTCCAATGTACCAGAAATATGATAAAATCACAGTTTTGACTTTTATTAACTTTGTCTACAATATATAATAAAATAAATGTTACAAGAATATGTAAATAATTATCAAGTATTGCGATAATAAAGTTTAGTATAAAGCAATATTTATTACTTTGCTAAGCCAGGCTTTCGATGTAGTGTATCTATGTCAAAGCATGACTAAAACGAATAGCAAATACATTAACATTATTGCATGAATAATTATCATAGATTTGCATATTTCCAGGTGTAAATTGATCTAGCAAATGACTATGTTATTATATTAAATGACCAGTGATACTAAAAGTAATAATATTGGTTCATGTATTTATAAAATTCTTAGAGTTAATTATGTGCCATGTTTCTTTTACTTTTTATTTTTTATTATTATTTTCTGGCCAAATAATTTCAACATCAGTAGGTTTAAAGGAATGACCAAATACTGTTCTATAAGTGTAGCTCTTTCCACATGTCTCTGTATAATATCTGACATTGAAAACAGACACTCCAGGGTGTATACTAATTGAGTTTTGTCATTATCATACTCCATAAATATTATAGCCAATAGCACTCTTCTTAGCACTCGTCATTTAATCTAATGATATATTGAAGATAAATCAATTTATACAGGCAAATATACAAATCTACAGTAATCAGTGGCAAGTTTAATGTATATTTATATGCATGCTGAAATGGTAATGTATTTGCTAATATTCACTTTAATCTTGCTTTGACAAAGATAAATTGCATTGAAAGCCTGACTTAGCTAAGTAATAAATATTGTTTGATAATAAAATATATTACTGCAATTATTGATAATTATTTATATATTCTTATGGAAGTTATTTTATTACATATTATCTATGGTAAATACATATATTATATTTTATTCTTATATCTCTATTACAAAGAAATCAAGTCATATATCACATGACCTAACTTAACAAGCTTGTATTACAAATGTCATATATAAAGCTTGCAAATAAGCTCTTAACAGGCTTTGCAGAATATCCCCAATTCCAGAATGGTTTCTGCTACTGGCTTCCTCAGTGAGGTATTAGGATATTCAAGCATTAGATTTTGAATATCCTAGCACTACACTGAGAAAACCAGCAGCAGAAAACAATCTGGAGTTGGGGATATTCTGCAAAGCTTGTTAAGAGGTTATTAAGACCTTGTTAAGAGAAGCACAGATAAAGTTACTGCATCACACATATAGAATACAGCTGGGAGTAGAATGTAATATATATATTGAGAATAGTATTATTTTAAATAATTTCATGAAAATTCCAGTTGAAAATTTTAAATTACAATTTTTTTAAGTAAATATATTTAAATAACTAAATGATTGTTTCCAGTTTTATTTATTAAAAGGGAAACTCAGAAACTTTGTTTATCAAAAATGACGATTTTAATTTATTAAAAAAAGAAAACTCCAAAAAAAATTATTTAGATTTGATAACATTTTTAAAGACATTTACAATTAATTACAAATAACATGGGAAAAATAATTTTCATGAAGGATTGTCAATATATATATATATATAAAACCATATTTATGTAAAATGTACTAACAACTTAGTTAAGAAGTTGAAAAAATTACTACATGGCAACAATATTATTGTTTCTATGAACTTATAGCTGAAAGAAAGAGTCAGGTGATCCAGCTACTGCTGCTAGTGCAATAAGGGTTGAGTTTGAATTTACATGCAACCTGATTTTATGTGTGTATATGTATTTGATGACAGAAAATCTGAAGGGAGCTCATGGTAAGCGAATAGTTTCTGGATTATATCTTTCTTGAAGAGTACTGTTCTATAAAGTACCAGCTTATCAAGAGATTCCATCAACTTGCTGAAAATTAGTTTATATATACACTTTTATTTATATGCAAAAAAACATAGTTCAAGGTACTGCACCATATAAAGTGCAATTAGTGAGTAGAAAGTACTGTATATTGAGAAAAATATTATTTTAAATAATTTCTTGAAAATGCCAGTTAAAATTTTAAATTATATTGAGAAAAATATTATTTTAAATAATTTCTTGAAAATGCCAGTTAAAATTTTAAATTACAATTTTTTTAAAGTAAATTTTAGCCAATTAAAAAAACTAGAATAGTGAAAAAATAAATAAATGACCATTTCCAGATTTATTTACTAAAAGACAAACTCAAAAAGGTTATATATCAAAAATGCTGGTTTTATATTATTAAAAATGAAAAATTCCAAAAAAGTCTTTCTAGATTAGGAAACAAAAGAACTTGCTAGAATATTTTTAAAGATATTTACAATTAACTAAGAGAGACCTGAAAAAGAAAAAAATGTTAATGAAAGATTGTCAAAAAATTATATATATATATATTGTTAAAAAACATTTACTTAAAGTCTACCAATAACTTATATTAGCAAGAAGGTAACGGTAATATGCACATATGTGAGCATTGGTTATGTATATATGTTTTTTTATGTTGAATTTATTGTCTTGTGAAAGAGTAATAAATAATAAATTTATTTTATGAAGTAATCTTGCTTATGTAGCTGCACATCATGTAGACACATACACACACACACACACACACACATATATATATATATATATATATATATATATATATATATAAATCAAGTCAGATGTCACATGACCTAATTTTAATAAAGCTCATGTTTACAAATGCTATATATAGAGTTCGCAAATCAAACTCTTAACAAGCTTTGAGAATACCTTCAACCCCAGACCAGTTTCTGCATCTAGTGTCATCAGTGAGGTGTTAGGATATTCATTAGATTAAAAATACTAGGATTAGCTGGATTTTTAGACATATAGATGTCTGAAAGTTTCAGATTTTCTTCTCAATAGTTTTCCATTTTGCTAGGCCTTTACACGCTAATATAAACTGCACGTGAGTTGATCAAGCTATGTCAAAAAAGAAGAAAGTTATATTTCCATTCTAAAAACATAGCTATATTTCCTGATCAACTCGGCCTATTAATTGTTGAGAATTATGCTATTGATGAAATCAGCTTTTAATTTATTTCATCTGGGTGCCAGAATTCCTAAGAATTCACTGAAATTGTCATATAACATCTCACAAATAAAAAAAATACTTTTAAACTAATCGGTATTACATCATACCGTAACGAGAATTATTTTTTTAAGATTATTACTCCTGGGCCTATTCAAACATATTGGCAAAGGTAAATTACATTTTTAAATCTTATTAAACTAATAATAGATTCAATAATAAAAAATAATAACTTATTGATAACGCACAATGAAAAAGATTGATAAAAGTAAAATCTCTTTTATTCCAACAAACTGAAATATTTAATGTTAAATTGTTAATTAAATAAACTGGAGAGAACACACACTAATTCGGATATAAATCAATTAATAAAAAAACAATTTCACAATTATAGTTCACTTCCAAATTTCTTCTAGAAAGTTCCTAAAATGAATGTCCCTTGCACAAAAAAATTAATGTTTCTATCGGGATTGTTTAAACATATTTTTAAAAATTGTTTGCAAATGTTTAATTTTGTCACAATCGGGAATAATGAATCATAGCTTACCGGTAAGTTTTGTGAATTCATGAAGATTGTAGCTTACTATGCATAGTTTTTTGGGTTAGAATTGAGCTCGGCCTTTGATTATTAGTTGATCTTGTAGTCTGTTCCGAAGGCTAGTCGCAGAGGCTTTTCTAGTATCCATCTTCTTAATGATGTCAGCTAAAGCCCCAGTCTACTCCCACATGAAGGATTATTTCATTGTGAAGTGGTTCTTGAATTTAATAATCCAAAACCAGCCAAAGGAAAAACAGAAAAACAAGATGTTCTTCAAACTAATCTCTGCCTTTTATACTCTCTAGAGGCCCAGTTTTCTGACTTCTGCGCCTGCTAATATCATGGCGTTTTGTGTTTATAATCTTATACAGTCTTTATCATTTTTCAATTACTAAGTTCTCATTTTTTTTATCAAGTTTTTCGGCCATGTTTAATTAGCTAAAATATTTTTCTTTTAGCTTATCTTTTTACTTGCTTTTGGAATTCTTTTGTTTTCTCTAATTCTACTTTTATTTCCTGTTAAGTAAAAAAAAATACGAAAGAAAAATTTAACTTTCATTGTACGTTATTTTTTTTAAAAAAAATTATAGTAAAAAAAAATCTAAATTTACTTTTATTTTTTAGCTTTTACCAAATGCCAATATATTTACAATGTATATAAATAAATGTTACAATACCACCAGTGCCAGGAGATGAGAATAAAATAGGGGTTTACACTAATTTTATTCTTAAGTTTTTTAAATTCATATTCGTGTTGTTTTTTTTTTTTGTAGCAGTAGCATGCTGATATATTCTGTAGACTCATTCAACAAGCGACGTTCGGCTTTAATGCCCACTTTTAGGTCTAACACGGTGGGAATGGAAAATATTTCAACATTCATCTGTGTCCTTTCCACTTAAGTGTAATAGTAACGATAAGAAGCCCAAGTTATAAGCACTAATGAGCGTTGCTCATCGTTTTGAGTCTTACAGGCTCGCGGCAACTTGGTCTGCCTTCCCCTTTATTGGGATCCCTGCTAGAAATAGTCTTATGGGCATATGAAGGTGTTCTTATGTTAATATACTGTGTACTAGGACTCGGGGCTATGTTTTTCCCCTCTTCAGTAACCGCCTACCTGGTCAAATACTTGTGACTTATGTCTACATCAGCCACGATCATGTTTTATTTTAGACATATCAAAAAAAATATACATAATTTTTTTTCTTTCTGGAAGTCATATTAAAAAAATATTTTTTTATATTTTAATAATCAGGGTTTAATTAGTTAGTTAGTTTTTATAATTTTTTTATTTTTTTTTTAAAATTACTATTTATTTTCCAGCTGTGAGTTTCTTTGAGTCATCGTTGTAATGTTCTTTATCATTACAACTTATCTCAGGTTGTAGTTGTTAAATCGAAGCCTGAGTTGGGTCGCCATTATATTAACATAAGACCACCTTTATATGCCCATCAGACTATTTCTAGCAGGGATATAAACTAATATAAAAATCCTTAAATCTGCAAAACTACGTTCAGTTAATTTCTTAAACCTGCCTCAACTGCTATTAAATTAAAAAAAAAAAAAACAGCAGTTGAGGCAGGTTTAAGAAATTAACCAAATTTCCGTTTGCAGATTTAAGGATTGTTTATAATAGTTTATTCCTGTTAATATATATATATTGTAACAATCCGGAGAAGGTGACTTAACATAATCTGCACTACAGGGCGCCATCTAGGCATTTGAACCTAGAAAAATTTATAAAGTAGGCAGATACGTAAGTCAAAAAAAAAATTTTTTTTAAATATTTTGGTTCTGGTTGTTAGCCCATGTCACTAGCTCAGTGGAATAGCAGAGATTAAATAATATCATATCTTATCTAATTAGATTTCAACATTAAAAATAAATAAAATAAGCCACTGCCAGTAATTAACATACAAACATTTATTTATGCACATATATATAAGATTTAAAATTATTTTAGTATTAGTTTTACATTTTAACATTTAACATTATTTTTAACTTTGATTTTTGACTTTAATTTACATTTAATTACTATTATATTCTAATTTTACATTTTAATTAAGTTCGCACAGATAAATTTATGAAAGCTTGTTTATAATGTTGAATATAGATCGGTTACATAGATTTCATGGTCAAAAACATTTCAAAGTAAACATAAACGATCAAAATACAAAATTATTGATTACTGACAATTGCGGAGGGAACTTTATACGTAACCCAATAGTATTCACCATAAGATACTGGCATTGTCACCAATAACTTAAAAGACATCCGAATAAATACATTTTTGATACTCACCGTAAGGTATCATTATTTATCGAATGTCTATATATTTTGATCAAATATGGAAATGCAAAACATAGTTAACCAATAAACAATCCATGCAAGCGTCTATAAACAACTTAAATTTAATGCATTTTTATTTAGGGTCAAGTATGAATAGACCATATAAATTTGCTTTTGACAATAAACATTCTATCCCTATTTAACCTTAGGCTAAAATTCGTAGTCAAACTGGCATCAATTCATCTGATATATCGATGTATTCAATGTAATAAAATACGGCAGCACAAAAGGTTAAGAGAAGAAATTGCCTCTTATGAGATAGGAATATTACATCTATCTGCAAAGAAGAGCAATAAAACAAAAAACTCCATAGAAAGGAACTGCAGTATCCGACTTATAATTCCTTCCATAGGCAAACGGAAGTGTGCGGTGTATGAAGCAATTCTGCCCGTAGCGAATCAATATTACATCTACTAATCACACCAATATATCCAATCCATTGACCCAATTTAACCACGAAACAAATAACCTAAGATTACCCTACCCTAATATAACTTTACAAATCTATACAGCCATTCACACCCGACTTAAGTTTAACATTTATATAATTTACCTTAACGGAAAACAGAAATCATAATAAAATTTAAAGAACAAAAAAGTAAATAAATAAATGGAAATGATTTTAAATATATATAAAAAAAGAAATACATCAAATAACATTATTAATAAATTAAGTTGGTCAGATAGGATTCTATTGCATTATTTACTAAAAAGTTTTAAAATTTAGAGTTCTTATTGTTTCAAGTGAATATAAAGTTCTTATGATTTTTAAAACGTCCACCTTTATCCGTTGCTTGCCATGAACATAAATTCCCATGCCGTCCTAAAGAGGTTAATATTCTGAAGGCCTATTTATTTATCCATCCGGAGATTTTTGCTTTAACTAGTCCTCAATGTAGAAAACGATAATTCATTTCTCCTTTCTTTAACAGCTGACAGAATTGACAGGGCGTCTGTCAATTCCATCACCTCCAACTCCATACTACTACATATAGTCACATCGTAATAATCAATATAACTCACTAATTAATAATTTCCAAACTTGTCCTTTTTATATTAATGTGAAGGATTGAATTTACATTACGTCACTGATGCGATGGTCCTTTCGCTGCGGTCCGATTCCATAGGGATTTCTTCTTATTTGCTAACAGTTTCTATTGTTTTCTATCTGACTGATGTTTTTACATTTAAATGCCCAAGGCTGGTTTACATTTGACTAATTAAATTTATCATTTCCATTTCTGATTAATTAACCGGTTTTCCAAATCAAAGATATATTTAAAGATAAATTTAAAGATATAATTTTATCTCCAAATCTTTTTAAGTTTTTGTTTTTAAAATACCTTTTCTATTTTTAATACAGTTTTATTTTAATAATTTTTTATATCTGTGCGATTTAATATATACAAGTTTAAGATGATATTTAATTTCAATTTTTAATTCTAAAAGAAAATTTTTAAATGCGAACTTTTTAATTTACTTTCATGTTTAATAAATAAAAAAAAAAACAATGTTACGAACATCTGTGTTCGTTACAATATATATATATATTAAAATCAATGATACTTTATGAATTATTAAATTCAATTATTGGAATTTTTTATTAGTTTATTAAAATTCTGATATGCAATTTTTTATAAGGCCTATCTGTGTACACATATATAGGTGTTTTATGAGGGCTTCTTGAGATGTTTTTAATTCACAATGTGATTTTTCATTTCTTCTTGTATTAATCAAAATCTGAATGCCAAATTTATATTTATAATATACTCAGAAGAGTAATTTCATTTTATTATTTCTAATTATTACATTTATATTTGATTGTTAAAGTCATTCCAGTGAATTTACTCCATCCTATAATAGTTTTAGATTACTATATGTTTGTATATCTTGCTCACTGAAAAAGTTATAGGCTTTTGCTCATTAAGCTACATTTATGCATAATGATCTGTTATATAATAGGGGCTTATATTTAGTGTTTTGGGGAATCCAGATAATCCTGGATTAGCACAAAGGGATATTCTTTAAAGTTCATTCACTGCAGTAAATTTTATTTTAGTATTAATACGAAATTAAGTTTATAGTTGGCTAGAACATTAACATCTGTCCTGTACTAGTGAGTGCTTATTAATATGGAAGAGTTATCAAAAATTCTTATCTCATTTCATATTATGTGATGATGATGATCAATTCTTGAGTCACTACAGACGTTTCCAAATAAAAATTTTAGCTTAATAAATCTTCCCACCTGTACTGTGTTACTTTATATGGAATGGATTTTTTCAATTGCAAATATGCTGAAATTTCCATAAGTGAGAGCATTAAAAGTAGAATTCTACAAATGTACAAAGTAAAAAAAACACAACATTTTTTTTTGGTTTGTTGTTTTGGATGGATGTTATATTGTAGAATTTTGTGGGTTTTTTCCTTTTTTTATTTATTATTAAATGTTTTATAGAATATAAAATTTTTTTTTTATATTTTCATTATAAAAACAAATATATAATAAAAAAAAAAAAAAAAGATTTAAATAATAACCACTATTTTTTTTTTTTTTTCCTCTTCTTTTTTTGTGGGGTTTTGTTCTGTGAAAATATATTTTATATTTTAAGTTTAGCCCCTTTTTTTTTTTTTTTTTATTTAATAAACCGCTCACCCACTTCTTCTTGGTTAGGTAGGAGAATAATTATATATTTAATATACTATTTATTCTATTAAAAAAAGAAAAACACATAATTTTGATTTTGTTAAAATCTTCCTGATTAAAGTCTATAATTTAAACATTAATGTCTTTCATGGCTACAATGCAATCTGACAACCCCTCCAATGTTTATTCAGATTATCCAATAACATACTTGAATAAGTTTGTTTTTATTTTGAATGTTGCTCTATTCCAGGAGCTACTCAGACACTTCAGATAAGACATTAGGCATTTTTCTAGGCATTATTTATATGAGTGAATTAAATCACCATGTTTTATGGCAATTCAGATAGCATCCTGGTCCTATAGCACATTTATCTGGCGAGTATATATTGTTTGGTAATTTATAAAAGAAATTAAAATCTTCAGATTAATATTTGCTATTTATTACATTTATGTAAAAAAAAGTTTCACTTCATCATGTATCAGTATGTTCTGGCTGTACAATATTCCTTTTTCTTCTTGTTCAATTGATCACACAGTCTTTTGTTTTCCATTATGGATGTAAAATTATTTTAGTTCTTTTAATTCACTGGTAAAATTCATTAATTTTTGCAGTTTTAAATGTTGATTAAAATTTGCTTCAACTTTTAGCATTTTAAAATTTTAGACAGAAGAGATAGTATTCTCAAAGACACTGTCCATTTTATCCTTCATTCTAATGTTTTATCCTTAGCTATTTAGTGCTTGTGGTTTTCATATCATTTGTTAAATATGAAAGAGAATGAAATTTGTTTTTATACTATGCCTCATTTCCATGGTTTAGGATACTTATATTTCTAATTTTTTTTGACTGCTATGTGTACCTATTGTGTGAATAAATGATTATTGAAATTACATAGTCAATTTATTGAAGAGTAGTAATTAATTTATAGAGCACACAGAGAGCTTATGTAAATAGTCTGAACAGGCATTAACCTGTATTCAATGTTCTTTAAAATTCACAATAATCAAGCATATTTTGCCAATAAAGGGATCTTGCAAACATTGATACAAGATAGTGACTTTTATAAAGATAAGAGTGACTATCTTATCTTTAACCATCTTGTGTCATGGTTTGGAAGATCCCTCTATTGGCAAAATGTGCTTGATTATTGTGAATTTTAAAGCACATTGAATACAGATTAGTGCCTGTTCAGACTAATTCCATAAGCTCTCTGTGTGATCTATAAATTAATTACTACTCTTCAATAGTTTATAAAATTTCCAACATTAAGATCATACTATTAACTTGCTGTAAATCATAAGATTTCTGTAAGTTAATTTGTAAAGGAAATAGTGGATTTAATCAGTGGAGAAAACAACAATTTTACACTTTAACAATCAAGATGCTTCAGATTCAACTATATAAATGGACATTTAGATTAAAAATAAGATAGTCACTCTTATCTTTATAAAAGTTACTATCTTATGTCATGGTTCAGAAGTTCCTTCTATCGGCAAAATATGCTTGATTATTGTGGATTTTAAAGCACATTGAATACAGGTTAGTGCCTGTTCCTACTATTTATAGTAAATTTATGTAGTAAAATTACATAACATTTGGTTGCTTAGGTATTGACTTTACCTCAGGTCATAACTATATCTACTAAGTTACTGTCTTATATCACAATATTTAAATGATAACAAAAAAGTTATTATTGGTATAGATATATATATATGAAAAGTTTCTATGATTAAGTATTTTTCCCATTAAAAAGCATTTGCTTTATTCTAACATTATCTTGACTAAGTACTTATTAAAACAAATTTCAAGTGTGTATGTATTTATATGTTTGTTTGCATATAGAAAAATGAAATCATACCTCTAACCGATTATCTCAGTTTATGTTTTTCATGGATTCAGTTTAATGTTGTGGAAACTTAAAGGTTGATTTGAACTGGATTGCAGCTGCCCTTACAACTCCCCCACCCTTAAATAAATAAAAATTGTATGGCACATCAAATTTTAAGATTTAAATAGTCTGTAGTTTTTTTATGTTGCTTCATGTAAATTCTTTACTTTGCCTTTCTTTTCTTATCAAAAAAGAGGGTTTATAAAGCCCATTTATTTTAATTACTGCTGTTATCTTTATTATATTTCTATTATTTTGCAGTCTCTTGCTTTATTGCTTGCAACATAGTATAGTGAGATTCATATATGGGTCTCCTTTATTATTATTTTTATTATGGTAACATGGTATGAGATCAACCAGTGATGTGTCTCTATTTTAGAAGACACATAATCAACTCATTAGCCACAATCCTACTCCTTTTGAGGCTTACTGTATTTTTCTAAGGACTAACTAAATATTGGAGTGTCAAGTATTTTGCCTGGATCAACTCCCACATCTTGTTCAACTGTAAGTATCCCAATAATTGATTTGTGATTATCTAGCCATACTCTCATCATAAATTAAAAAAAAACATTTTTCTCTCTTTTTGATGTTATCTGACTTTTCTAATTTTAACCAAAACCATGTCTCTCATTTAATTTACTTGTTAGTGAGTTATATGATCTCTGTAGTCTCTTTGACTGACCAAGATATGGCTTTACGATGTGGGCTTATATGCTCCCCTTAACTTCCTATCCTATCTCTATCCAAAAGAAATTTAGATCTGACTTTCTCACAATAGTGAATAGTTTTATACTGTTTATAAAACTTATGGTATTTATTTTGTAGTGGTTTACATAAATAGGGTGTTTTGATATGCTTTTAGAATGTTTCTTTCTTAGTGAAATTTAGTACATCTATTTGGGTACTTTCATTTTAACTGTGCTTACTTGATATACTCCAATGGAAAATCTAAATGAGACTAATATTCATTTTCAGACTGCTAGATTTCTATAGCTCTGCTTTTGTTAGCAATATGATGTATACTTGGTTGGGTGGCTACAAGTTACAGCGCAATATCTAGGTACATGTATCTGTGCCCTACTTGCTTTTAAATATCTCTTACATGTGAATATAGCATCATTGGTTGTATACTTATATACATATTATTTTATCTTTTATAAAACCTTATATCTGGGTGTATCCTCTTGGGATTGAATTGTTTTTTGTTTCCCAGATCAACCTGGTGGAGATTCATCCCCATATTGGCTTTTTAAGCACTAGGATATCTAAGCTGAATGAATGTAAAAAGATGAAATCTTCATGTGTGTTACATAAGTTATGGAACTGATTACCCTTTTGCTTCTTGGTTGGTAGTGTTATCCACTAACATGATCCAATAACTTCCTTTATTTGGATCATTTCCAGATGAATTCTGTATTCTGATCATCCCCTTGGTTAAGAAGAAATTTCACAGGCCCTAATATATTTTTAAGAGGATCAAGTTCATTGACATCATCCATGCCTTCAAATTTGGTCTTTCCATTGTAATGGGTCCAAATTTTTTCCACCATTGGCTTGATGTACTTGTCTTTATGTGGTAATATATATATATATATATATATATATATATATATATAATATATATATATATATATATATGTGTGTGTGTGTGTGTGTGTGTGTGAAGAAGAAGAAAAACAAAAAATTAATAAAATGAGAATTGTAATGTTATCCATTTTATAAAATGTGATCTTTCATACTATTGCCTTGATACAAAATGAAATATCTTCTACAGAGATTATTACATACAGTATATTTATGGACATCTCACTAGAGACTCCAAGTGCTAATCTCACCCATAGGTGAGAATTATTCTGAAGAATATGAAGTATATAATATTATGATATAATGACCCAATTTTCAGCTAGCTTTTTCAGGGTGGGTGGTAAAAATATCAGGAGTAGGTCTAACCTATTTTAAACTAATCAAAAAAACTTCAAAGGCTAATTTCCTATTTACTACATGTTTATTTGCAGGAATAACTATGTAAAATAATGATGCTTCAATTTCTTTCATTTAACATTTTAATATTCTTACTTTGTTACCACACACACACACACACACACACACAATATTCATCAACCTTATTTCAAATCATGTTTTCAATAGACTTATTGCATTAATACTTTATTGCATTCCCCTTTTTTATATATATAACAACTTTTTATTTTCCATGTTGTTAGATTTTCTTTCCCTTATTGATAGTTTTTATTTTATTTTACCAAATCCCACACATAAAATCACTCTATGACATGAATATTACAATACTTTACTTATCGGAGAATTTATATACTTTGATTCAAAATTTCTTGTGCAGTTGAAAGAGTTCTAATTCAGCCATTGGACTTTTTTTTTTCTGATTACATAGTCTATACATTTTCTCCTGAGTGTGGAATTTAATTATGTAACCTTACTAATGCATCATACATATATGTACAAACAGAAACAGTACCTGTGTTTTTCCCTGGGGAATTGGTTGAAACAACCTGGTAAAGGAGAATCTCTAGTTTTTAAATGATGAATCAAATTTTGAAGTTTAGGTTATACATTTGCTGAATTCTATTTATTTATTTTTTTGTATCTTTTGACGATTGTCACAACAGTCCAGCACTATTATTTTATTGAGATAATATTCTTTGGCATAACATTTCTTTTCAGGCATAGACTATACATATGTTAGGCACCCTGCCCATTGAAGTTTCTACTTTAGCCTCACCATATTCTAAAGATATATAGCACTGATCTAGATCTACCTAATGACCAAGCCTGCTTTTGTTCACAACCAATATTTATAATAATCTTATTAATGATTTTTTTTTCTTTTAAGAATTGCCAACTTGACCCCTTCTCTTAATTTTTTCTCTTTTTTCATTCATTTTTTTATTTATTTCCAATAACATTCTATTTGCCTTCTTTGGTTTGTGCTGTAAAAGATTTTTACTCCTTTTTTTAAAATTAGTATTGAACATTGACAGGATTTGCAAAAGGTCACTTTCTATTGTTCTAATTCAGCTTATCTCTAAATAAAATTTCTTTGCAAAATATTTTTCCTTTTCTGTAAATTAATAAGTCTTCAATCTTGGAATTTATGTCTTTCTTTAAATTTTAATATTCTCTAAAAGTTTATCAAACAAAATGATTTTTTAAAAATCTTATAGATATCCATATTCTATTGATTTAAATACACACATACATATACATAGCAATGTGAATAGCTGGGTTTGGCAACAAGAAAACCATCAGAGCACTTCTATACCCCCATACCTTCCTTTTATGAGCTTTCCTCAATAAAAATATTTATAATACAATAAAACTATATAAACGATCATTGATCATAAATTGTCTGGGAAATTTTAGTTTTGTTAGTAACAATATGTTCTATACTAATGCTTAAGTATATGACTATGTATTTGTCTATTTATTGCAACAATGTTTGATTATATCCACCATGTTACACTATATTGACAATTCTTTTTTGTGGCAGCTATTTGAGTTAGTAGTTCTCTATTCTGATAGTTGGCATTGCAGTTCATCAGCATCGTAACTGGAGAACATTTTAACTCTGCTTTCATAGTAAATACAAATGTGTCAGGATGCTTTTAAATATGCATCCAATTCATGTACTATCACACTCTTACATGTATTCTTACATGATGCCATTAGAATTTCACTGGACATTCAGGATTATCATTAGAATGTGCTATTTTCAACTCCTGAGATTCATAATGTAATTTGAATTCTATATTATTTATATGTAGATTTATTGAGTGGTCTGAACTCTCTACCTGACTTTGTGGACTGCATTGGTTCTCTGCCAATTCCACTAATGTTTTTGTAATAAACTAAAGATCAGCATTTCAAGGTAATTCACATGTGCTTTATGAATCTTAATAATAAATGAATACTTTCACTTCCAACACAAGATAAAGTCTTTGCGAAAGAATATAATGTCTTTGTGTGCTTACAACTTTCTGCTTTATCTGTTTCCACCATTTTTCCTGGGTTTTCTAGATTGGATTTAAATGCTTCAACTTGGGTGGGATGATTCTCTATGCCATATTTGTGCTGTGTGACAATGTGGTGCACTTCAGTGCACTTAAGGTTGCTCTCTATCTCATTAAATTCATCTTTATTGTTGTGGGTACTAGAGTCAACCTACTTCTTATTGCACTTCAATGGTCAGCATCTATTGACACAGCAGAGACCTGATTATTACAATTTTTTCTCAATGGATTCACCCATATGGCTGATCTACCCATGCAGCTTGGTCACATTTTGACACTTTTTCAGGCACTGACTTGCTCAAGGGTTTTTGTGGGACAGTCTCATCCTTGTGACTTACCATAAATTGTTTCATAAGTTCCATTATATGCTTCATGTCCTCTCTTAGGTGGATGAAGCAACTGTTCATTATTGTTTTCATGTCATTGAAGCAACTGTCTATTTTTGTTTTCATGCTGCTGACACAACTATCTATTTTTGTTTCCATGCCACTTCTGAATGTTTGGAATACTTGACTCATGGCCATGTCAGCCCTTTGGATCATTGAGTTCTCCCTGAACTTGAGGTAACACCTGATCTGCAATCTGTATCTGTGGAGAGTGGTCAACTTTGGTCATAGATCCCTTAGGTATTTGGATCCACAAAGACCATTCCCCAACATTACTAGCATTCTCTATCTTGCTATTACTAGCACTATGTGATTCTTCAACACATGTCATCTCTTTGTTTGACAGCTATCTTCCATTTCACAGTATCATTAAAAATTATTCAATAGCTAATTACAAAGCTTCTTTTTTAAATATCAATATATTGAAACAGACATGTTGTTTGACATATATAGTTTGAAGGTCTTTCCCTCCACCCCAATTTAAAATTGCCAGGGTAAACTAAAAATGTTGATGCTGTTTTCAAAAATAAAAATTAAAACAAAGAAACAAAATAATGACAGCAATTTAAAAATTAATATTTTAAAAATATTAAAAGTACTGTTCAAATGTAGTATTTTGCAAAAGTTGAATGTTTGCAGATTATCAAAAAGAAGTCAAATAATTAACAATTAATAAAAAAAGATCGCTGTGGGTATAAAAGATCAAGAGGTGTTTTTCAAATACATCAGATAAGGATCATTAGAATTTGCTCCTCCTAAAAGTACATGGCCAATGAGAATAACACAAGGCTTTAGAGGAGGTCCTGATTGCCAATTGGTACTAGATCGATCCAAAGACTGATAGATAAGAGAAGCATAAAGAGATAAATAGTGAGTAGAGATTGATTAAAAAAAATTTAACAGACATATTGTTAGAAAGCATCAAGACTGTTGTTACTAGTTGACTAATGAAATCCATATTATATAAATACTGATCCAGCAAAACTTGGAGCACCATGAGTAATAAAAGAAGAAATCTGTAACTGACACAAAATGAAGAAACAAGTGATTAAAGTATTATATCTCTAAATGTCTGAATAAATAGAAAATAGCTTTCTCTCTCTCCTCTGTCACCAGTTCAAAAATAGAAGTCAAATAAAAACAAGACCTGTGAACTGATCATCTGCTCATTAAGCTTTCAGAACATCTATTATTAATTGGAAAATTTATGGAGAACTGCCAATAAATACTGCCAATAAATGAACATTCAGGTGAGGAAATTTATACACCTTTATTTATAAATTGTATTTATTAAGTTAAATTATAAAATAATGAATTGTTACTTTTAAATTGATTGATTGTAAGTAATACAAAAGGGAACTATATTTCAAAATGGAATTGGAGTAATAGGTGATTAAAAATATTTTGTAAGATGCATTTATTAAAATAATTGTGGAGTGATTGATTATAAAATGATGCAAAATGAAAACATATTTATTCTGAATGACAGTTATTATTTTACAAAAAAAGCTTTGATAAAATGAATTACATCTGGATGCACACATACATAAATTAAGAAAATGTTTATATATGTGAATTAAGAAATAATAATAAAATACTTCCAAATAATGAATAAGTGATTCAAACCCATGCCTATATAATATATTAAATAATAATAAAATGGATCCAAGTAATGACTTCAAACAACATTGATATGATGAATAAGTGGTTCAAAGCTATACCTATGTAATGTATTTAGTAATAATGAATCTAAATAATGACTTTAAACTGCATTGATATAAAGGATGTGTTTCAAACCCATGACTATATAATATATTAAATAATAATAAAATGCATCCAAATAATGATTTCAAACTGCATTGATATATTGAATACGTTGTTCAATCCCACACCTATATAATATGTTAATAATAATAAATCTCTTACAAATAATGCCATCAAAATCACACCTATATCATGAATATGTGGTTCTAACCCACACATGTATGATATGTTAAATAAAACAAATACTTCAAGATACCTGGGTTAAAATAAATACTTCAAGATTAGAACAAATACTTAAAGATACCTGATCAAACAAATATATATATATATATATAAGTGAAATAATGCTTAAAGCTAAATAGGCTTATATGTTACCATTAGAAACTAGTAACCACCTAAACATATAAATATAGATAATAAACAATATTTTAGAGAGGTTGGCTTGACAACAGTTAGAAATATTGATTATTATCTATATTGGTATGTTTGGGTAGTTACTGGTTTTTAATGGTTATATATATATATATATATATATATATATATATATATATATATATATATATATATATATATATATATATTGTACCGGTCAAAATTGTATGTAAACTCAACATGATTCACAGCTTGGGTAAAAGTATCTCAAATCCAAGTGTACACAAGGTCAAAGATAAAAAATACATATGGATTCTGCCCTATCTATCCACTCTCTAAATCTGCAAACTTATTAATGACATTTTCAAGACAAGCATTTAATCTTTTCCACACTCCAGCCCACTAGCATCAATGGTGGAGCATGAGTCTCAACTAATTCTTATGTCTAACTCTAATTATTAACTATAATTAGACTATCTATTAACTTAAATATAAAAATGGTATGTGTGTGACCTTCCATCATCAAATAGCAGCACAATAATTTATTAGAAATACTAATTTTAGAATGAATAAATAAAGACAAACTATAGGTAGCTTAAATTCACACATATATATATATATATATTTAAAAAAACCTTTGTATAATTTATCCAATGTCTCATGTTTTGATTTCATAAATTATTTAATGCAAATTTCTATTCTCTCATTTATTATGCCTCTGGCTAGAGAGTGATATAGTTATATGCCAATCCAACAAATGTAATTATTAGCAATCTATGAGAGATGGCAGCCCAAGTCTGAGATATACAGAGCTATTTTAAAACATAAATTTATTATGAGTGAAATCATTATTAAGAGAGAAATAGTTAACTCAAACTATAGGAATTGGCATTGAAGAGAGTGACACATTTAAAATATATATGGATTGCAATACTCGCACAAACTCAATTCACTTGCCTCATTTCCAGGATGCCAAGAAATAAAGTAAGAATGGTCTGCACCATTGGCAAACCTAAAATATTTCAGGTAAAAATATATGAGAAGTGTGAAGGTTAGCTAAGCTCAGCTTGCCCCAGTTCTTTCCATTTTGTCTTTCATATCCTGATAAATAAATTCATGGCCAGTGAAATTATCATGTAATCTAGTTCTGATCTAGCAATCACAAAGAACAAAGAAAAGTAATCAAGCCAAATTCTGGCAAGGCAAAATATGAGTACTGGGGAATATATTTAGCATTTAAATATATAGTTGTGCTGAGCTATAAAAATTACACAAATGTTATACAGATTGACCAAGATCAGACCAACAAGAATAAATAAGCATTAATTATTATTACAAATATTTTAATGAGCGACATGTCTCTCCCTCCAACACAAAATACCACTAACATTTCAATCAACTTTCTATTACTCTCTCTTCTTATTTAGCATGCATCTAACTTTATAAAGCCCTCTTTTTCATTCTTTAAAAATAAAATAATTAGGCTAAATAAAACCTCATCCTTGAATCTAGCATCTCCCCACAACTAAACCATGTACATATAAATATTTAATAAAAAACACATAATCTAAAATGGTTTCATGTACATATAAGTATTTAATAAAAAACATATAATAATCTAAAATGGTTTCATCTCAATAAAACAATGGTTGCTCCAAAATCTTCAGAGCTAGAGAGTTATTCATTTTTATTTGCCAACAAATGTTGGTCAAAAAATAGGCAACAAAATATTTATTTAAATAAAACTTTTGTCAAGATAAAACAAAATTAGCACATGTTCATTTCATTTAACTAATTAATAATAATATGTTCTAAACTGCATTAGAAGAAAGTTTAGCATTAAGAGGCATAACTTTAAAACAGATAGATTGAGAGAAAAGACATTAGATTTAAGTAATAGCAAATATAGTTTACAGAATATTCAGTTAAACATTTAAATTACATTAGGAGATTACATTTTAGAAGACATTAAAATTAGCAAGATTTACATTACTGGATCACTGGAGTTTTAAAAGAATAGATTAGGCAATTACAAATTGGAACATATTACCTAATTTATTATGAGTTCTTGTAAAAGTTTGAATCCCATGATGAAAATTGAATTTCCACACAGACAAAGCTAGCTATGTATTTGAATAAGAGAGTTCAACAGTTCTGCAGTTCATTTTGATGAGGTTTTTCCAGCTTATGGTATTTTGGTGATCATATTTAGGACACTGGGGAGACAGGCAGGTTAAAGCTGTCTCCTCTGCTATCATGCTTCTGAACATCTTTATAAATTTGACCAACATGGATTTTCCAGGAAATTGCTGACAAAAACTATGACTGGCTGCTCTCTATTGTTCTCTTGGACTGTTTATACCTTTTTAACTGTTTTTGGGCAATTCCCTTTTTCATATGCTCCAGGCTGAGTGACTATGGTGGAATTCTGATGACTGCAATTATCAACCTAAAGTATACCTGTATTGTATTTCTGAGATCCATTCTCCCGATAAACCCAATGATTTAATTATTTCAAATCTATTTTTAATTAAATGTAGATTTGCAGAATTTATATTTCAAATATATTTTCTATTTTAATTTTACTTTAATTAGAAAATCCATTACAATTTTATTAATGGATTTTCTTTTGTTTGATGCTATGGAATGTTAGTCAGGTTTATCATGAAAGCAAATCACCAGAATGAAATACTTAAAAAAAATATATTAAAAATTTATATATTGATTTTTATAAAAGTTTCCATCTGTAATTTTATATATATCTATACGCGATTTTAAAATGAAGATTTGGGGTAAATATAAAAATTGGGGTTCGTAAAATTATATAAATCGATGTGTAAAAAGAGAATATGTATTTTATATATATATCTATACGCGTATATATATTCTGACCTTGCTCTCGTGCATCTTCACTTCCAGATAATATATGATATAAAATAAAATGGGTTCTAGCTCAGTTATTAATTAATAAATAAAATATTCAACATTAAAATTAAAATGTTTCACTAGCTCAAATTTAAAATACGAATAAGGTTCAGTTTATAAAAATAAATTAAAAAAATATTTAATATTTTTATGAGACTTGAAGTGAAAATACAGGTGACAAGATAGATTACATTGAGCCAATATCCCACAGGATACTACCTCAATGGCATAATAACACTATCCCCCCTTTTATTACTATTTCAAATAACAAAACTCATAGTATTCTTACAACTTTAATAACTTCTACTCACTAAGATTAAACTAATAATTAAGTCTTAATCTTCTATCTAATAATAATCTAGCTCAAATAAAATAATCTCAGGTTCATAAAGTTTATTCTAAGTTAATTTAAAAATATGGTAGTAAAATATGAGAAGGGATTTTATATCATAATCTACTACACTTAAACTAATAATAATAAATAACAATAATAATATTCTTCATTGTTTAACTAATTCTGTGTATCTTTTCTTTTACTATAATTTTATTACCATAATAAAATAATGAAATAATATAATATGATCTTATATCTTCATGTAATGATATAATAAATATGTGGTAGCATTTTAATAATCTGATAAACAAAATGTGTGTGGCAACTGATAGCATATAATTTAATATAATATTGTGATAACTGATTTATGACCAATAAAACAATGTAAGATTATGATTATTTAATTATAATGAATACCAATAAAATATTTAAAATTCTTAAAATAATTCTCTATTTATCTTTTGTGCAAAATTATATATTTGTTTCGATTATTATGCATATATTGTGTTTTCATGCAGCGATGTGAAGAAATAAATAACTTGGACACAAACTTTTTGAAATAACAAAGTTTATTACTAACAACAAATAAATAAACAATTTATTTACACTATTTACAGTGGATATCCTTAACTTTTTTTACTTTACAGTTTGATCTACCGGGTTATAAAAAAAAAAAAAATTATATTTCAATTATACCTTTATTTAGATTTAGGATAAAATTAAAAAAAAAAAAATATTACTATTTGGTTTCTCATTATGATTAACTTATTACAAGTATATTTATCTACTTTATTAGCAACAGCATTTTATCCTTAATATTATTAAACTATCTTATTTTTAAAAATTCATACTTAGAAAAAAAAAATTCTATAGAAAACAAAATTTTATAATGAGTATGGATTTCTCAAGATATTTTAAAAATTTTATCTTGCAAAGTCAAAGATGTTACACAAAATATTATCCAAAATTCAGTACTAGATTTTAGTATTTATCACACAATGTTTACTAATCATAATATATTCTTCTTTAATCCCTACTTTAGTATGATATAAGTGTAATCATCAATACATTTCTGTTAATCAATAAACAAAAAATATACTATGCATATTGTTTACATAATTTCATTTGTATTATTGTATTTTAAAAATATGCAATGCTTATTTTTCTCTTAAAAAAAAATACTAAAGCATTTAAAATTATTATCACTTTAAAGAAAATATCTTTGTTTAGATACCTTATTTTAAAAAAAATTATATTTCATTTCCGAAATAAATTCAAAATATATTCTATGATTCTTTTCTTTCCTTAGGATACTTTGGATCTTCAATTTTAAGTTATAATATTCTGCTCCTTATAAGCAAATAAACTAATCTTATCCAAAAAACGATAGCATAACCTTAGTTCTAAATTATTTATCATTTCTTTTAAAATATCTTACCAAACGATGCAGTTAGATGAAATAAAGATAGCGAAAACAGATGCATAGGATTAAGGAAGAAAGCTAGAGTATTACTCTTAACATATCTCAAAATCATGGTACAGTGCGAAGAGGTAGGACATTTATCTGCCTAATATCCTCTAGTACAGGGACGATGTTAAAGCTATTTCTTCAGCTTTATTAGAACATCAAATATTTAAAGAAATATAAACACTGTCCAATAAAATGTGTATCAGTCATAGGGCTTTGTTAACTATGCTGATATTCACATAAAGACTAAATATTATATCCATTTCTTATAACATCCTATTTATTAAAACATCATCTTGGTTTCCTGTTCACTAAGTACTTCCAAGCCACTATCTCAACATTATTTCTCAAGATTTTTCTACATCTTACATCGATAAATGACTATCTGCATTTACAAAAACAATAAATAAAATTCATTAATAGTTAAACAATTTTACGATCCCATATGAAAAGTTGCTTACTTCATTGCTCTGGATGTTTATTCATATACAATCTACTTGGACAATATTTGAATATCCCATAACATGAAAATTTTAAAAGAATCACATAATTATTTGTTATGTTGGATTATATCACTAATAAAAAAAAAAATCGTCGTATGCATATTTTCAAATCAATCCTATCTCATAATGTTTTTTAAAATGTTGTATGAAATGCGGTACATATAAGTATAAAACTTTTACACTTCATTCTTCCAATTTATGGATGATCTAAAGAAAACAAAAAAATATATACATTATAAATTATCAATAGTTATTATTATTACCAATAACCTTTATCTAGTCATCGTGTTCAGTAGGCTTTTCTTTATCCACTTGAGCATTGCAGATATAAAAAAAAAAAATCACACCCATACACTTTATATTAAAACATTTTTAGCTAAATTATTAGATTGTTATATTATAAAATTTTAATATTAATAAATTAATGTTTTTTATGTTTTTCCTAATCTTATATAAAAATTTAGATTTAAACTAGGTTAACAAAATAAAAAGAATCAAAACTATAGTTACATATTTTCTTGACGATAGTTCCTGATAAGTCCAAAATGCTTATTATTTTCTCTAGAGTTTTTCAAAAATGTTCTCCTCTAAGCGCGTTAAAGTTTAGAATAAAATAATTATTAATCCATTTAGTAAAATTTAGAAAATAATCCTTGGCTTTAATTTTTAGGACGATAATATTAATTAATCCCATGAAGCTTCTTAATCTTCTCTACCAATATTCTCTGCGTATCCGATGCATCAATCCATCTAATTTAACTTTAGATATATTCGATAAACTTTTAAGTACTATTTGTATTTCCATGGATCCATTTTTTTTATTCATCTATGTGTTCACTTTTTATCTATGTTTCCTTCTTGATACATTTAAACTTTCGTTTGGTATTTTTATAAATCTCTTTTAAAATAAAAACTTCAAGTATTTTTTGAACAAATCTTTTCCCAATACATTTTAAATAATTCTAAGAACGAATATTTTAATATCAAAAACGTTTCTATAACATAATCTCCTGGGCTCTTTCTTAAATTTTGCACTCGAAAATATTTTTTTAAAAAATGTTACCTTTAGAAAGGATATAACATTTTACTCCTTTGAATATCATATTATGTGAAATAATTCATGCAATATATAATTATCTTATTACCATTTAAAAAATAAATCTTGAATAAGCTTATAAATAATAATGCGTCTCCAATTTTTTCATTAGACTCCATATGATGTCCGAGCTGTGGTTTTTTATGTACCAAAACAGTTCTTCTGTGAAATATTAATAAAGCTGTATCAATAAATATTTCAAACATTTTTTCAGCATTACAATTTATATCCATTTTATTTTATAGCATATCCATTTTTTATTGTGTAGTTTAGGTTAAACTTTTAGATAAAATACGACTGATAAAGGAACTTTAAAAAATTTAACAAAGCATGTTAAACGAAATTATTAAAATATTTTTTAGTTTACACTCACTTTTGCAAAAAATATTTTTTAAAATTATCAATTAGTTTTTTGCAGATAAAGTTATAAGAAAGTACTAAAAAAAAATTGACTAAAATAAAAAATTAAAAAAAAAAAATACTATCTCTTTGAGAGCTGCAAATATACCTTTCTTTGGTTTCAATACATTATTAATCTCCCACTATACTCCCGTGAAATTCATATTTATAGTCTGTAAGAATACCTATTTCTATTGGTCAATTCTTACTTTAGCTTGAGAACAAATTTACATATTTTCAATTTATAGTAGAATTGAATTTCAAAATTAGAAATTATGACGTAATGAACTTAAAATATTATTTAAAATATTATTTTTGAATAAATTATTATTTTATTAAAACTATTTAAACATTTAAAATAACTTTTAAAATAACATTTAATAACTTATTCCATTTCTTAATATTAAATTTATCTATTTTTATTTAAATAAAATATTTAATTTTTATATTATGTATGTATTCATCTTTATTACATTATTTAAACATGTTAGACGATAGTTAACTTAATGTTTAATACTATTTACTTTTATGATAGGCAATAATTCTATCCAATTCTATAATATAACTTTTAAAATATTTTAAACTTTGTTATTAATTCAAACATGCGTGTGTGTGTGAGAGTATACATTAAAAATCACATGATTATAACTTTGACAGACGATTTTCAATCTATTTCTCTGCCTAGATTTATAAAATTGATACACTTATTATATTATATAAAATAATTATAAAAAATTTGGAAGAACAATTTAGAAAATATAGAATTAAATATAATTCTCACCATCATAAAGTTTATTTTAAAAATATACTATATTAATTTTTGTTTATTAAATATGATTATAAATTTAACATTGTATTTATTAACTTATCAGTCTTAAACTATTAAAATCGAATTTATTAAATATAATTTTAATTATTTATAGCTGTGTTATTTAATATGGCCAGCTTTTACAACCATATGAAACAATATTTTAAGCTTTATATAACTATTTTCAAATAATTTGCTATAATTTTATATACTATGTATTTGCTTTAGCCTCAAATTGTACTTTAAATATATAATTGACTTAATACAATTAATGTATTAAAAGAACATATTTTAAATTTAAAATTTTTTTAGTAATTAACTGTTATGAATTATTACCGACCTATAGAAAAAGGCACAATATATATATATCTGGGCCCCTCCAATATTTATAATAGAAATATTTAAATAGAAAATTAATACTTTAATCACTTATTTACTGCCCTAAAATCTAAATGTAGATTAAATGGCAGTCAGAAATTCTTTCAAACATTGTAACACATGTGCATCAGGTTTGATTCTGGTCTAGCAATCTAGGAAGACGTGAAGCATGGATCTGGCCTAATGGATCCTATTGCTTCAATATATATATATATATATATATATATATATATATTGAAGCAATATATATATATATATATATATATATATATATATATTTGAAAATATAGTACTTAATAGTTTATAAAAAATATATGTATAACCATCACTTAGAAGCTCTTTCAACTAACTTGTAGCTTTGTCAACTATCACTTTAAAAAAAAAGTCAACTTTTCCATAATTCCAGGATGTCAATCTTCCCATAATTCTGTGATCTTAATGTTTGCTACTTGCTTATTAATTAATACTTGCTTATATTTATAAATTAACATTGCCTCTTTAATTTTCCTTTTATTATTATTTCTTTCAGTTTCCAATATTTTTACATTGTTATAATTAAAATCAAAACCATATATACATGATTTATTATGGTCATAAAAAACAGAAGCTGATAAAGTATCATTATTTTTAAAATTTTGTCTTGTATTTTGAACCCATTTAAATAATAATATGTGTTCTTTTGTTCTTTTTTCCAATGTGCACCTCAATTCACCTATATATTTACTGCCACACCTACATGTACATTTGTAAATGATACAATTTTTATTTATCAATAGAGTTTTATTTATCTATCTATATATATATCAAAAAATGATCAATTTCAAATCAAAACTTGTTCACAATGTTGTCTTTGCAATGTAATATATTAAAAATAATTCAATAAAAAAATATTTAATAAGACAACTTTTATAATAATATTATGTTTAATTAACCTCACCAACCCAGATTTTGCCTCTATATTGGAGTCTTATCAAGATGTAAATACACTTAAAGTTATATTAAATTTATTAAAGTTATATTATAATTCTTTCTATTTTACAGCACCTCCATCTACAGGCGTGATTTTACATTACAATATTAAAGATAAAATAAATATTCTATTTCCTATTCATTACATACATAAATAATTATACATAATATTTTCTTATAAATTATAATCATGTACTTACATTATACAATCACATATTTATACTTTAATGTTATTTATAAATTTCCTAATTTTCTCTTTCTTACATATTATACCTATATTTAATAATTTAAACTCAACATAATTAGAATGATAATCATCTATATAAATATATACATATAATTTACCAACAATTATACTTAACTTAAATTAAATTTTCCAGCTATCTAATAATACACATTTTCCAGCCAACTTTACAGGACCTTTAACTATATTCATACATTTTTCAAAATTCTCTTGTATATACAAAGATTCATAACATATCTTCTCACTATACTTCTTTACATATTTAATTACTTGAATGTTTTTTTTTTACAATTTATTCTACGTCCACCATTTTATAAATGTAGATAAATCCCTGATCTCATATCCTTCCTTTTAATTGCTCTATCATGTTATTTACCTCTTTCTAATGCAGTTTTCTCTGTCTGAGCATTATAAATATCACAAATAATCTTATACACTAACCCAGCTTAATCATTCTCATTATTATTTTCTACATTACATATCCATTTCCCTAATGATCTACTGTTTTTCCATCCTATTTTAATATTATTAGGTAATTTTTCCTTTACCAATTCTTTATATACTTTATCAAAATATGGAATTGAAATCCATTTATTATTTATAGTTAATTTGTGATTATTATAATATCTACTATCTTCATTTTTCATTTTTAAAAAAATTACTTATACCTTTTTTTATATCCCCTACTAATATAATCATTTTCAAACTCCAACTTTCATATTAATGCTACATCTTTATCTAAAGTTAACCCTTTCTTTGCTGCCATTTTTTGAGACTCTTTAATATTGTAATGTAAAATGAAGCCTGTAGATGGAGTTACTGTAAAATAGAAAGAATTATAATATAACTTTAAGTGTATTTACATCTTGATAAGGCTCCAATATAGGGGTGAAATCCAGGTTGGTGAGGTTATTTAAACATAATATTATTATAAAAGTTGTCTTATTAAATAATTTTTTATTGAATTATATAAATTGCAATGAGATATATCTTGTAACCTTCTGGATAGGCACCAGAAATATTAATATTAATTATACAACACTGTATCAGTAACAGCTGATTGCATCTTACTAAAAAAATGAAATAATCAGAATTTTTTTAATTTTCTTATCAATAACCTAAATCTATGTTTAAAAGCATTTACAGATACAATTGGAAGGTTTTGATATATTTAATATTTTTCTTTAGTCAGTAATTAATTTAAAAAGGGGGGTGGCTTGTCACAGAAATTGTCAACTTAGTTTGAGTCCACCCAAATTTGTTTTATTTGTTTGCAAAACAGTACTGATACTTGTTTTGGTAATTTCTCTGGTTATTAGCTTATAATATTTCAATCCAAAGTGTAAATAGTACAATATGTTTGACTCATAATACTAGAAATTTTCCTTTTAGTCCGATTGATTTAGTACCTGTAGTACAGTATTTATGGATGTTCATGTATGATTGTGCCATCATTCAGCTTCATTTTTTATTCATGTACTTCATTATACTACCAAATATGTTTCATAGCAAAACATTTAATTTTAAAACCATAGCTTTAATAACCAGCTTAAACAGAATTTAAATGAATTCAATGGATCACTGGACCAGTGGATTATCAAACAACAAATACATTATTGAATATTTTATTTGCTAAAAGAATTATCATTAGTTTTTATTTTGTTACTTTAAAAATACAGAACATTTTATTCTTAGTTCAATTTAATATTTTTTAAAGACAAAATGATTTTTTCTTTTTCAAGATAGAAAGATTATTGCATATTTTGTTATTAATTATCTCAGTACAGTGGGAGGAGAAACTTTTGAACTTTTGAATGACCTTGGATTATTGGAAGAACAGATGATTGCTTAATAATGTGATAGAAAACAGAAATCTTTTTAAAAAAGTTGGCTTTACTTTGCTTTTCTGATTTCATCAATTATCTCTCCATAATAGTTTTTAGTAGTGCAATTTCCCTTCTACAAGTTAATTCTTCCATGATACAAGCTTAAAAGTAAAAATTATTATTGATTTTCTGGATAAAAACAGCTCAGAAAATTTACTGGGAAAATTAAAAAAGTAATATGCAGATGTAGATGATGGTAAATAAGATATATATATCTGCTTTTAACTGACTATTTTAAATTCTAAAATCATCACTTGAGATGTGTATGTGTGTTTATATTACAAATTTACTTAACTTTAATTTCCAATATTAAAGAAATAATGGAAATGTGTGTTAATATTTCAAATCTACTTTACCTAATTCTTGTCTGTAATGTTAAAGAAATAATTGAAATGTATGTCTACATTATAAGTTTGATTTATCTAGATTTAATCTCTAACATTAAAGAAATAACCGGAATGTGTGAATTTTGTTATTATTTTGGGAGATTTATGTTGAACTTTTTCATAAAACACCTTAGAGACTCTTTGTTGATAATTTTTGCTAACTATACAGGACTAAAGATGAAATGGAAGAATGAGTGTGGATAGCTTATTCTAACCTGCTTTTTTATTATTATTATTATTATTATTATTATTATTATTATTATTATTATTATTATTATTATTATTATTATTATTATTATTATTATTATTATTATTATTATTATTATTATTATTATTATTATTATTATTATTATTATTATTATTATTATTATTATTATTATTATAAAGTGTTTGCACAATTGGCTTGAAAGGCCAATATGAATGTAATTACAAATTGTATACAGACACTATAAAAAATAAATGCTTATTTATATTATTATTATTATTATTATTATTATTATTATTATTATTATTATTATTATTATTATTATTATTATTATTATTATTATTATTATTATTATTATTATTATTATTATTATTATTATTATATTTACTTAACCATTTGTGTCTGGAAATAAGAAAGAAATGTATAACATATACTTTAATGAACTATTAATTTATCTCTAAATATGCTGATAAATGAATGAATTGAAGAGCATGAACTGGATGTAAATTTCTCTTATTTTATTTTTCTCCTTGTTTGCATTTGATTTTTTTTATTAAAATATGTTATCAATAAACTTTTAAAGAAATTTTATGAATTGAGTCACAACTTGTTTGATAAATGACTTTTGAAGATTTGGAACAAATGCTTAGATAAGTCTAATAAATTAAATAATAAATTATTGCTCTCCTTATGCCATAATAAATATTTGTTTACTACTGTGAATAATTTTCATGTGATATTGTCAGTGATTTCATTAGCTATTGCTAAAAACTTTGAAATGTTGTTAAATCAGACCCAATGAATATTATTTATCTCCCTGCAGGAACTTGTTATGTGTTCATCCATATTTATACTATACAAATGATCATCATCACTTAGTACCTGACCAGGATGTGTCATTTACAGACTATAAATGAACTTTTGTTCCAGTCAAAAGAACTGTAGTCATTATTATTATTTTAACATTTGATAGATAGGTAGATTTAAAAATTTGTCATATGATTTTTTTTTATTATTTGATTATTTTTTTTTTTTAAGAATGTCTCACACAGGTATAATATGGAGAGATATTATACTGGGTAATTAGTATTATTTTAATATAGTTTTTATTATGTGCTTATATTTATATATGTGCTAGGAATAGAAATATCCATTTGCTATTAAGGGGTTAACAGCTCATTTTTGAAAAGAGGTAATTATATAAAATTTATTGTTTATATTTGCACTTTTAAGAACTTATAAAATAATTATTTCTTAATAATCATTTTATCCCAAATTTAAAGATCTGTTGTTTATCCCAAATCAAACTTTTTATTTTAATTTTGTGCTAAACCCAAATACACTAAAGAATTGTTTCATCTTTGCTTTACTAGAAGTTATTTTGTCTTGCTTATTTAATAATAATTAGTGTATTTCCAAGTTAAAATATTATACTTGGCAGAAATGAGGGATTTATTCATTATTACTTTTACAATTTATTAATTAATGTTGTTATAGTATTTTTTATCAAATGTGATTTGAAATTGTTTATGTGTTATAATGCTTATGTATACATGTCTGTTATTTAATCCACTTATAATAATGTTTGAATTGAAAGTAGAAATAATGTAATTCCCATCGAATTCAGATGATGAAATGTGCAAAAAAAAAATTTGGAAAGTTTAAAGATTTATTTAAGTGTGAAATTATTATTTTCTTTGTTATGCTTAGAATGAAATGTATTTAGTGGCTATGCAGAACAAAATTAATTATGGTATATAGTATATTGTTGGGGATTGAGAAAGCTCTCCCTTAGCTCATTGAAATATTTGTTAGAAGTAGATTATATTCTTCAGATTAAGTAATGGTATTTTATGATTTATAGTATGAGAATCTAAGTAGTGTATTTTTATTATTTTTTTGGTGATGAGCCCATGCCCACACCAGTTTCTTTTAAGCCTCAGAAATTACACTTGGGAGTCATTGTGTACTGTTATTTAAATGATTAGAGTCATGAAAGTCTTTTACCCATCATGTATGCTGTGGATTGTTTTCCCATCAGTTATTCATAGCCAAGTGTAATATAGTTTGCTGATAAAAAGTAAAAATAAAGGTAGAATTGATTTTTCTCACAGAACAGCTGAAGTAGAATTAGAATTGAAGCTTGGTTGGCCATTGTCATCATCTGTGTTATGACATTTATCCCAATTTCATAAGTAAACTGATTGGATTTAGTTATATTAATTATTTTATAACATATAGTATCATTCAGATACATGCATAAAATATTATTAATTTGGAAGGTATGGAGAAATCCATCATTAATGAGTAACTTTTTAATTCTTGTTTCAAATCATATATTAATTATTTAGATTTTATAATATCAACTCTCATAATGTTTCATCATTTGAATGAGCAAGCAAGAGAAAACAAAGTGCAGCTGATTAATAAAATTATTCATTTAATTTGTGAAGAAGATTTCTCATAGATTTAACCCCATCTCATATTATTTGATGTGCATTTGAAATAAAAATGCCAAGAATTTTAGTTTCACATTTTAGAATTTTAGTGCCAGTGTTTAATAGAGTTTTATTTTTCATGAGCATATCAGAATTGAGTGATAGTTTGAGTGTATTGTAAATAAAATTACAAAAACATAAAATAGTTTCATATTTAATTATCTTAGTGTAGTATTATAATATTTCTGTGTCATAGGTTTATCAGAATTGACTGATAACTTGAGTAGATTTTGTAAGAAAAATACCAAGAAATTTAGTTTCGCATTTTATAACTTTTGTGCCAGTATTATTATATTTCTTTTATAAGTCTATCAGAATAGACTGAAAGCTGGCATATGCTGAATTAAAATATAGAAAGTTATTTTTATGTTGTTTATTTTCATGTAGAGTAATTAACCATTGATGTTAGAATCATCCCAAAACATGTATATGCATAAACTATAAAACCAAATGTTTATTTGAATTATCTTGCGATAAACGTTTTGTTTATTTAAAGCTGTGTTCAGAATTCTTTTTTGACATGCATTCATGTTTATATTTCTACACATGCACACACACTTACATATATAATATGATATGATTGCACTATTCTATAATTTAATGATAAACATGTCCAGATCGGATGATGTTGCATTTCTTGATCCAAACACCATTTGAAATGTTTGATTATTTAATGATTCTCTGAAAAATTTATTACTTTGTTATTACTTAGATGATGAATTGAAATCCAAATGCACCCTATTTCTTTCATTATCTAACTGCTACCATTTTATCAGAATAATGCTTAATTTGTATCATTACCTTTATAATAGTGATTAGTAGTTGTTGGAAGGTATAGATTTAAAATTAAGCCATGCAATAAAATAATTCCCTGAGATATTCACTTATTATTAATATTAGTCATTAATTCAGTTACTTAGTCTAATATACTGTACAAATAAAAGTAATTCTAACTTACCATACAATATAGTTAATCAGCATTAAATCTTTATTTTGTTAATTTGATTTTATCACACAGTAGAGGTTGTTAAATGCATGTGAATGATGGGAGGAGATGAAGTATAGATTATTACATCAATATAAATGGTAGAACGTTACCAATTTTAATTCGTTATTTATTTTAGAAATTAATAGATGCTTCAGTCCTATTAATCGTAATGTTTCCTCCCACAATCTAATATACATTTTACACCCTATAGACCTCTGTAGCTCCTAACTGAGCTAAGCTAAGGTAGGACAGCATTTGAAGTCTCATTGGTAATTTTAAAGCAAGATCAGATTAGTAGTTTATGCTATTATCAATAGAATTGCCCCCCCCCCCGGGTATTTGTTGATAGGAAAGGTAAAGGAGATGTTGGGAGAGGATAACAATATATATGTTAAATTTAATATTTTTTGTAGTTATCTAATGAGTTAAATAAACAGATGTTGAAAATACACGAATAACGAGTTACTAATTTATTAATATGTTTCATTTAAATATTGAAAACAAAATAAGCTTAAAGAATTTATAGAATCGAAGCAAAGATTCTAATCTCAAAATAAAATAATAATAAAAACTTTTTAATCTTAATAATAATGAAGAGATTTTTTAACAAAAATAAAATTACAAACAGGTCCTTAGGACAAAATGATCATTAAAAAGATCACTACAAAATAGATAAGAGTCAAGAGATAAAAACAAAAGACTTGCTGTTCCTGCCCAAGACATATAAACAGACCACAGAGAAAAAATCTACTTAACCACAGAACCAATGAACCAATGAAATACATATATGAAATATGTCAGATGGATCCGAGATTTCAGGACTATAAAAGGAAAAATTCAAAAGAATTAGGATTAGTATTTTTGAATTCATTTGTCATTCCTGAAAAGAAAAGAAACTTAAGAGTTATTGTCACTGTTACCAAAAATGTAATCGGTTTAATCACACTTTCCTCGGATCGGCCGGCTGAAAGCAGCTTCCCAGAATCAAATCACTGAAACCATCTTCATAAATTGTTGTAAATCTTTATAAATTGTCATCCTCTGCAATAAATGGCTCTTGCATAAACTCAGATCTTCATCACAAAAGAACGAGCCAGAGAAAGAAAAGTATAAATTATAAATGTTAAAAATGAACTATAAACTCTATTTAATTTAAAATATCTGAACTTTATTTTCCTGTAAATATAAACTATAGACTTTCTCACCTAATCAAATCTGAACTTTATTTTCATAAACTATGCAATTTTATAAGTCTTATCTAAAAGTTAAATGTAATCTTTTTAATATATATATATATATAACAGACCTTATACTAAGCATAAATATATATATATATATATATATATATATATATATATTTATGCTTAGTATAAGGTCTGTTGTTAATAGAGCAAAGAGTTTGCGATTGCAAATAAATTTAAAGATAAAATCAATACATATTATTTGTGCATTATTAGATTTTAAAAATAGGTCAAATTTATTATTTGATGTTAAAATAAGTTAAATACAATGTGTGCTTTTAAAATAAGTTAAATACCTTAAACTAAAAATTATTTTTTAAAGAATAAACTAAATTATTAAATTGACTTAAATATAAGTTGGGTGTAGATAGTTGCTTAGACTCATTTAAGTGTATGTTAGTTTAAGGGGGTTTTGATTTCAGACTATTTGTTTCGTGGTTGAGTCGATGCTGGTGGAGGGTTATATAAGTGTTTATATCAATGTAATGTGAAGTGTGTTTAGCATACAGGGTAAGTTGTCCAACTGAATGCATGAGCCAAAAGTATATTTATTGCATTGCAGTGTACACAGATGTATTCCCTGCAACATTGATTTCTTTTAGGTCTATGGAAAGGGACTATAAGTCATCAAAAGTTCATCTCTCCTTCCATATGTAATCCTTCTCTTTGATATTTTATATATGTAATTTCTTTGCCAGACAGATGCACATTCCTGTACTGGATGAGGATCATGTCCTTTAAATAATATCATGCTGTCGATGCACATTCCTGTCAGTGTGGTTTTATGCTATAATCTTCATATTGCATTAGTTGCATCTATATATCAGGAAGTGAGCATTGGTTTGACTTCGAACCTTTAGCCTGGAATCAAAGATGTCGAAAATCTTCCAAGTGTTTTAGCCTACCTATGCTCAACATTCTAATATTAAAAATTAAAGTTAAAAAATAATAACAATGAAATATAAAGCATATTTTTGTATAGTAATTATTTTTCAAGTTTCTTTGTTGTCACTCTCACACACACACACACTATATATATATATATATATATAGAATAAAATATACACACACACACACTATATATATATATATATATGAGAATAAAATCTTGTGTACTGGCAATGGTTTAGTTTATTTTTTTATCTTTTCTTTATTAAAAATATATTTTAATAAATACATTTTAAATCTCTGCTTCTCCTTGAATTAGTGGCAAGGACTAACAGTCAATATAAAATAAAACTGAATCTTAATAATATGTATCTGCCTACTATACAAAATTTTCAGGTTTGAATGGCCTGGTGGTGCCCTTTATGGCAGATACAGTAAGACACTGATTCTTCCTGACCATTATAATATATATATATATATATATATATATATATATATATTATAATGGTCATGTATATATATATATATATATATATATATATATATATATTACAAAAAATGAAGTTATGGTCACATGAGCTTATTTGTGAACTCTTTATATAATATGTGTCATAGAACCCACTGATGCCCCCTTGTTGTTGAGTATTTATTTAACTTCTCTCTGTATTATATACTTTTATTAGTATAGACATTTTTAATGCCTACATTTTTGTTTATCCTACATTTTATTCACCTATGTCATCTATTTTAACTTGGGTTTATTAATTAATTAATTAAATATGGTCTCTGTTTATCATCTCCCGCTCATCAATTACTTAGATTTAATGTTTCATAGGAAGTATTACTCTTTATGATTGGGTGTGTCAATCCATTGCTACTCACTTAAATCCATCAGGGTTGTAGATGTGTAAAGTCTAAGAAAAGTGCAAATTCAAAAAAAAAATTACCAGTCCACTGGCTGGACCTACCTAGAAACTATGATGTAATGTTCCATATCTACTATTTTGAACCCTAAGGTTTGTGATGCTATGATGTAATGGACCAAGTTTTCCACCAGAAGAGATGAAATGCATCTAATTATTTTCAGACATAGGGTTTGTGGGTAGGATGCTATGAATAATATGATGAAGTAACTAACCAATGATCATATCCACCTCCAATGGGCTGGATTTTAGTTTTCTCATTAAATCTAGATAAATTTAGGCTAGTTCATCCATATCTCACCCCTGTTTTGGATTCCATTATGCCTCAGTATTCAAATGCAGTGAGAATGTTGCCATTGGCTTTTCAGGGGTAAATTTACTTTATGTAGCAACTAAGTTTTCATTGACTTAAGATGCATCCAACTCTATTGTAGGGTTATATATTATAATAATGCATGTGTGCACATATATGTATTTAGTCCATTAAATTGATGAATGAGTGTATGAATGAGTTTGATAACCTAAGGACCAATTTGATTTAAAATACATTAAAAATTTTTATTTATAATAGCAAAAAATTAAAATTATATTACCATAGCAAAAAATATAAATAAATGTGTCCAATATGCTTCTCTACCATATTAATGATTATAATTATTTGCTATTACAACTGATACCCATGGTAGATTAACATTAATAAACATTCCCTACTTACAAAGCCAATAATATTAGCTAAAATAAAAACAAATTTCTTTGTCATAATGATTATGAAGCTGACTAACTATTTACCAGATCATATAACTGTATGTCCAATAGCTCCATGATGCAATTTCAGCTGGAGAGATTCCATTTTTTAGGGACTCCCTACCTGTGTGCAAGTTTTCTAAAGTCAATAGTAAAAGACTTCCACA
>JAQFVV010013075.1:100451-163522 GCA_028023455.1 Epiperipatus broadwayi | reverse complement strand
GCAAGTAAAGTCAATAGTAAAAGACTTCCACACTAGAATAATAGTCATTCATACCAAATATACTAAATGTAACAATTATTAGTTAAATATAAACAAATAACATAAACTCTGTCCTGTACTAGTAAGTACAAATTAATATGGAAGAGTATCAAAAATTCCTACCTCATTCCATATTTTGTGATATTGATGATGGAATTTCAAATCACTATGGAGAAAAATAATCTAAATTTTATTTACAAAAAAAATCTAGGTTAATAAACATTCCAATGTTGCTTCTTATGGAATGGACTCTTCTGACTGCAAACACAATGAAACTTCCAATGGTGAGAGTAATAAAGTAGACAAATGTACAAAGTAAAAACAAGAAACACATAATTTTGATTTCATTCAAATTTTCCTGATTAAAGTCTATAATTTAAACATTAATGCCTTTCATAGATTGATTCAATCCATTCTGATAACTCGATCATTCACTCAGATTCTCTGGTTATGCATGTGAATAACATTGTTTCTATTTCAGATGTCACTTTCTTCCAGGATTCACCCAGACATCAGATAAGGAATTAGCCATTTTTCTAGGCATTATTTATATGAGTAAATGAAATCATTATACTTTATGGCAATTTCAACCACATCCCAGCCTTATGGCATGATTATGTAGCCAAGACCCAATGTTTGGCAATTTATAAAAGAACAATTAAATCTTCTTCAGCTTGTTATTGGGTGTTTAGTAGATTTATGCAAAAGAAAGTTTTACTTCATTGTTTATCAGTACATGCTGGCTATGAAACATTTCTCTTTTTTTGTTTGATTGTTAGCACAGTCTGTCTTCAATTATCGATGTAAAATTATTTTAGTTTTTTTATTACACTGATAATGTTCATTAACTTTGGCAATTTTAAATGATAATTACAATTTGCTTCCAGTTTTAGCACTTTAAAATTTTACACAGAAGAGATAGTATTCTTGAACACATCATCCATTTTATCTTTCATTCTAATATTTGATGTTAAGCTATTTAGTGCTTGCAGTTGTCATATCATTTGATAAAATATGAAAGAGAATGAAAATAAACTGGATTTGTTTATATACTCAGCCTCATTTATTTTGTTTAGGATACTCACATTTCTAATTTCCTTTTCAATTATTGTATGTGCCTATTGTTATGTGAATTAATGGTTTGTATTGAAATTTGTAGTAAATTTATGTAATAAAATTCCACTCTCATTTTCTAACTATGGTTCTATAACTACTAAGTTACTGTCTTACATTGTGATATATATATATATATATATATATATATATATATATATATATATATATATATATATATATATATATATATATATATATATATATATATATATATATATATATATATATACAGGAAAGTTTTTATGATTAAGCTTTTATTTTCCATTAAAATGGGCATTTACTTCATTCTAACACTACCTTGATTTAGGACATATTAAAACAGACTTTAAGTGTGTATGTATTTGTAAGCCTGTTTGCATTTAGAGAATGATATTATTATGTAACATGTTATCTCAGTTTATGTTTTTCATGGGGTCAGTTTAATGTTGTGGACACCCAAGGGTTGGTTTAAACTGGATTGTAAGATATCCTTACAATATATAACCTTCTTGCAACAACAAAGAATAATATCCACTACACCAGCAGTAGTTTTCCTATCAAAACATTCATTTCTATTGTTTAATAAATTATTCAATGTGATATTCCTTTCCAATCAACCTTTTTATTTTAAAATAAATTGCTATCTTTACTTCCAATTCAATACAAAGACAATTTTTTGGAAAATCATTATTACTTTGAATAATTTATTAAACAATACAAATGAAATTTTAAATAGAAGAACTATTACTGGAGTGGTGTATATTATTCCTTGTTGTTGTAAGAAATCTTATATAGGTCAGTCTAGTTGGAGCATAAATGAAAGTGCATAAAAGTAGAGTTAGAAATAAATATGTTAGTTCTGCTTTATGTATGTGTGAAAGAGGTACAGGTCACACTTAGTTTTCACAAAGCTAAGATTGTCTTCTTTGAAAGAAATGAAATAAAAAGAACTAAAAAATGTTTATTTTTAAAAGTTTATGATTCTGAAGCCATTAACTTGTTTTAAATTTCATTTAATATTAAGGTTGTGTGGGATAAAAGTAAAAATTGTGGCTGATATTTAATATACATCTATTGTAATGTTTTAATCTTTAACACTTGAGAAGTATACTTGTAGCAGTAAAACCAATGTTTATGGTTACAGTTTATTTTTTTGACTTGCCTAGTTTAGTTTTAATTTTGCCTTTAATTTTGATTATATATATATATATATATATTGTAATTATAATTGAAATAATATTTTTAAACGGTTTATAAACAATTCAAACAATCTTTAAATCCGCAGAAGTACTTTCGGTTTCTTTCAAACCTGCCTCAACTGCTATTAAATTCAAAAACTAAAAGCGGAAGCAAACGTCATCAATTCAAATTCCACAAATCTCATATTTTAATGTTAGAAGCTTGTCGATTTATCAAATGTGTTTTATTCCTGTTTATAAAAATTGCTTTGAATTGATGATGTTTGCTTCCGCTTTTAGTTTTTGAATTTAATAGCAGTTGAGGCAGGTTTGAAAGTAACCGAAAGTACTTCTGCGGATTTAAAGATTGTTTGAATTGTTTATAAACCGTTTAAAAATATTATTTCAATTATAATTACAATATTATTTTTAATTAACGGATATTTTTATTTATTTTATATATATATATATATATGCAAATTTATAAATAAATATTTAAAAACTACAGTATTTAAAAGCTTATCAGAAAGATATTATTTTATACAGTTGATATGTCAATGATGTTTTTGTTTGTGGAAAGCCAAATACTATTAATGATTTGTTCAAGGAATTAAATAATATAAAGGGCTTAAAGTGGATTAAAACAGATGAAAATTTAATGAGTATACAATTTTTAGGTCTCAAGATAACTAGAAACAAGGATAAACTGGATTACTATATGGCTCTTAAACCAATAGCAAAAAGAGGATATATTCCATATGAATCAAAAGTACCAATGTCACATAAAATGGCAGGTTTGAAATCCTTTTTAGTTAGAAATGATAACCTTTGTAAATATGCATCAGATAAAACTAAAAATATTGAAACTTATTATAATGAATTGTTAAACATTGGATACAATTATGATTCTGTTTATTATACTATTAAAAAATTTACTTATAAATATAAAAATAATAATAGTGTTAATTCTTCTGATAAAAAATTGTGGATATCAATACCATATATTTCAAATCAACAGGCAAGTTTTATTAAGAAAATTTATAAAGGAATATGTGATATTGCATTTTATGCACCATCTACATTAAATAAATTAATAAACAATTCAAAAGATAAAACACTATTGATAAATAAAAATTGTATCATTTACAAATGGACATGAAGGTGTGGCAGTAAATATATAGGTGAATCGAGGTGCACATTGGAAAAAAGAACAAAGGAACACTTATTGTCATTTAAAAGGGTTCAAAATACAAAACAAAATTTTAAAAATAATGATAATTTATCAGCTTCTGTCTTTTATGACCATAATAAATCATGTATATATGGTTTCGATTTTAATTATAACAACGTAAAAATATTGGAAATTGAAAGAAATAATAATAAAAGGAAAATTAAAGAGGTGGTGTTGATATGTAAATACAATCATCATTTGGTTAATAGGCAAGCAGCATACATTAAGATCACAGAATTATGGGAAAGTTGACATCATTGAATTATGGGAAAGCTGACATTTTAAACATGATAGTTGACAAAGCTACAAGTTAGTTGAAAGTGCTCCTAAGTGACTGTTATACATATATATTTTTATAAGCTTTTAAATACTGTATTTTTTAAATATTTATTTATAAATTTGTGTATATTATTTTGAAGAAATACAGACATCGATTTATAATATTATATATATATATATATTATAACGATCGAAATAAAAGTGAAGATCGAATCTAACCGCAAAAACAATATCTGCAACTACCAGGGCGCCATCTAGGCATTTGAGCCTAGAAAATTTATAAAGTAGGCAGATACGCGCTGTTAAGATTCCACTTTATTTAAATATTCCGATCGTTAGCCCAAGTCGCTAGCTCAGCGGAGATAAAAATCTATATCTTAATTTATATCTTAAATACCAATAAATAAAAGCCACTGCCAGAAATTAACACATAAAAATATTTATTTACGCACATATAAAATAACATTTCAATTTTGAGGAATAAGTTTAACATTTTAGATTTTTATATTAACTTTTAATTTTACATTTAACTAAGTTTCAATGAGTTTGATATTTTATTTAGATAGTCAAGTATGAATAGACTATATAGATCTGCATTTGAAAAGAAAATATTCTTCCCTGATTTAACCTTAGGCAACAAATTTCGCAATCAACTGGCGCCAATCCATCTGATACATTCATGTATTCAATGTAGCATGATACGACAACACAAAATACTATACTGTCAGAAACGTACATCTGAACAATAAGTAGAAATAGAGAAGACATTGACTCTCCACCAACAGGAATGTGACATCTGTTGGCAAGTAGAACAATAAACAAAAAACTCCATAGGAATGGACTGCGGTCTTCTGCCGACTTACAAACCCATCCATAGGCAAACAGAGGGTGTGTGGCGTATATCTATAATCCTGCCCGTAGCAGACCCCATACTACATCTACTAATTACACAAATATATCCAATCCATTGAACCAATTCAACTACAAAATGAATAACCTAAGATTACCCTCCCTTAATATAACTTTACAAAACTATATAGCCATTCACGCCCGACTTAAATTTAACAGTTAAATACGTTCACACAAATGCATTTTATAAAATTTGTTTTAAAATGTTGAGTACAGATCAGCTGCACAGATTCCACGGTCAAAAACATTCCAAATTAAACCCAACCGATCAAAATACAAAGTCATCGATAAACGTCACTTGCATAGGGAATATACAATTCCCATTAGCATTCATCGTAAGATGCTTGCAGTGATATCGTTGACATATATTCTAATCGAATGTGAAAACCACAACATTATCAACCACTAATGAATCTATGCAACGTCTATACCCAACCTAAATTTCATCATTTAAAATTTAAACAATAAACAATTTATACAATAAGAAAGAAAAAAAATGGAAATGATTTTTATCAATCGGAAAACATATAAAATTAAACATTATTAATTTGATTTAAAAACTTACAAAAGTCAGATAAGAATCCGTTTTAACATTTAAGTTGGCTTGTTTATTAATTTGTAAAACTTGATGAAAGTTCTTAATTGATTTCAATAATTGTTCATTTCATATAGCTTATGGTAGAAGAGTCCATGTTCCAGTTGGCAATTCCCACGGAGACTTTCCTGGAAGACCGGTCTGATATTTTTGGAGAAAGCATTAGCTGGTTCTGTTCTGGTATCACAGTCTTTGCATTTTTAAAATAAATGAGTGAGGACGGCAAGTGCGTCTTGTCGCTCGACTCACCAAAATCAAGTTGGAAAACTGACTGGAACTCAATATTTTTTCTTTTTATAGTCCTCCTATGGATTCCATGAACAAAAACGTCACTGTTCTGTTTTTTCGTTATGGTCCGGGCCTTTATTTGCTTCCATTGGTCAAGCTAAAATCTCTTTCTTCTCTTATCTAAGTTTTCATCTGACTTTTTAATTAAACAGCTTTTAGATAATTAATAAACAATCATTTCCATTTATAGATTACAGGAATTAATTAATACCTGTTTTTATTTTAACTTACGCTATTTTTTTTATTAAAATATTTTTATATTTCAATCTTGTATTTTTTTATTTAAAAAAATACGTTCAAGTACTTTTTTTTTTTATGAAAAAAATATTTTTAAAGTTTAGCATCTGTGCGAATATATATATATATATGTTTAACAAACATTTTAATTTTAGCGTTTAGTTTTTTCCTTTTATTTGCGAACTTTTAAGTTTTTATTTTAAATAAATGTAACGACATATTTATATATCATTACAATATATATATATATATTGGTGTTTTCAAAATACAGTTAGTGTTGATAAAATATTTTAGTATTGGTTTGTATTCATCTTAAGAATATAATAAATAGTATACTGCTAATGAACAGCATTACCTGTCCATAATTTTATTAAGAAATTAAGATAACAATAAATTATCAATGGCTTAAAGATTTTTAAACAAATATTTAAAAAATACTGTGTTATATTTTTCTTTTAGAATAAAACTTCTTAGCAAGAGGGGTGAGAAATGTACAATAGAATTAAAGAAAAGTTAAAACTCTTTTTTCTTCCTCCCTTTGTAAAACAAACTTTTATAATGTATAAAATAACCAATGTGAAATCATTCTAAAATTTCGTCTATAGAAAATAAAGTGTTTCTATAACTTTGAAAAATGTAATTAATTTAGTTTATAAGATTACTGATTAAATTATATTAATTAAAAAAACTAAACTATCTTATCAAGATCATTTAGATAAATCTGAATAGATTAAGGTTAAGGCAAATGTAAAATCAATTAATTAAAGAAATATAAAATTAATGAAAAGACATTTCAAGTTAAGATCAAAATTAAAATAATGATAAGAAATTAAAACAATAGAAAAAAAAAGTATATAAAGTTGCTCTCTATTGTTCTTCAATCTGGTTTGTGATATACAGTATGGTCTGCAATTTGTGATCAAATTATTGCAGTCATCAATTTGTTATTAGTCCAGGGTTCAGGTTCTTTTTAAAGAATATAGAATGCAGAGTATTCAGAAATTGTAAATGCAGTAGTATGCCAATCATTACTCTGGTGGCCAGCATTTATGGAGAGGCCACATGGCCATATAAATGTTCAACAGGGTTTTATGCCCCAAGCCCTCAGCATTCAACTGTTCTTGCCTGAACTAACACATGAAACAAATGCATGATTGTAAATAAATGCTGCCACAAACTTTCTCTCCCATTGTCAATACAAAGAATGGATAACAAGCCCTGGAACCATTGATGTATACCAAAAAGCCGACCATTGGAAAGTGACAATTATGAAGACCTACATAGATATTTTAAAATATATTCTGATTACAGTCTAGACTCTTTATTTTAAATGAATGAACTTTAATTAACAGACTATTATAACTATAGCCTAAAGTCATTTATCTTTTTCTTATGTAAAATTTATCGTTATTTTATATTATATTACATATAAACAGAGCAAAACTCTCCATACAGTATTGCCACCTGTGCTAATCAGAGTAATCAATGGATTCCAGAAGGCTTGTGCATAAAATCCCTATCTAATGCCTACTCATCCAATATCCCCAGACCAGTTTCTGGCTTGTGGTCTTCATCAGTGAGGAGCTTTAGATCTGAGAGCACTGCATCTAGATCTTAGGATCTAATGCAACCCTCTAGCAACCACCTTTTATCTCTACTTAACTACAAAACTATGAGAATGAAATTAAAAACACAAAAAATATTTTCAATCTAAGCTCAATAGCTTATATAGTCATATGGGTCTGAACTCAGTTCAGCACCCATACATTTTGGTGTCTTTGGCTCTTTTACAACCATAGCCACACTATCCTATTAGGCAGGATTGGTGTTAAACCATTAAGCATCACATGATCACATTTCTTATACTAGCACATTAATTGTTGATAAACAGGTGGCAATACTGTATGGAGAGTTTTGCTCTGTTTATCAACAATTAATGTGCTAGTATAGGAAATGTGATCATGTGATATATTACATATATGTGTATATAAATAATTAAGTATTAATGTTTGTTTTAATTGTTATGTTGTCTATTTTCTCTTTCTCTCTTGTCACTGCGTCACCAGTAAATTATTGTAGACTTATGTGTTATGTAAATATGCTGGACTGTTAGACAGAGTGTGAGCTAATCATGGGATATTTCAAGTTCTGGATTGTAATTCTGTCATCCAAAGCATGCTGATTATATAACTTGTGATTGGCTAGTATATGAGGTTGATCCTGAAAATAAATAAAATGCTTTGAATGACACAGATTTGAATCTTGCAGCCGAGGTGTACCATGGTCTGGAAATGTGATTGTGTTACGCTTTGCATAACTCGATCTGACTGTCAGTATTGTTGATGGCTCTGCTATTGATGGTATTCTTTCCTCTGCTTGAAGGGCTGTTCTTTTCATGTAATATAAAAAATATAAAATTTAAAATAATGTCAAATAAGCTTATAAATACAATTAAACAGCCTCTTCTATACAGAACCAGTTCAATAGATTAGAGCATTCTTTTCTCAGGGTATCAATGAATAGCACTATGTTGGCAAATAATCTTTTTATGTTTAGACTTTCCATGATTATAGCCTTACTTTTGGCAACAATGATGGAAATTTATAAAAAAACTTACCTTACAATCTAGATGAAACATAGACAATAATTATTAAACTAATAACCAATTATACAAAAATAAAGATTAAATCTTACATTTAATAATGATATTTTTAATAATCAAACATAGCTTAATAATTTTAAACAGTATAAATATAATTAATGGAAGAAATCACTGTAACTGTGTTTAAAAATAAACAACAATTTTGATAATAGATCAAGAAGAAAATGTATGTACTTATACTTTAAGTAAGTGTATCTATGTGACAATGATAAAAATTCACAGTAAACACAAAGAACAGATAAATGGAAGCATTGTATTAATAATTATTAAACTAATTATCATTCATGCAAGAATCAAAATGGAATCTCACTTTTAATAACTTTAATCTAATAATTAAAAAGAAGTTAATACACATTAAATTAACACACACACACACACACACACACACACACACATATATATATATATATAATTAAAATTACCCCAAAACCCAAATTCAACCAGACCAGCAAAAAATAATATTAAAACACAACCAAAGGTTTCACTGCTACAAGCAGACTTCTCAAGTGGAAAGAACTACAAAAACCACACAATATATATAATATTAAACAATACCCACAAATCCATGAACATCTCATCCACCCTTAATATAAAAAGAATTCTTAAATAAGTTAATTGCTTCAGAATAATAAATCTTCAATAATAAAGATTCTTTAATTCTTCTTTTGATTTCATTTCTCTCAAACAAGACAACCTTAGCTTCATTAAAATTAATAGTGTGGCCTGTATCTTTTTCATGGACATACAAAGCAGAACTAAGATATCTATTTTTAACTCTACTTTTATGAACCTAATTTTGTTCCATTTCATTCAAAAAATATAATTTTTGATACAATTTCGTCTATTGAATCTAGTAATTTGAGTGAAGAGCAGAAAGATGGTATTCAGTTGACTTTGAATAAAAGGTTAAAAAGGAAAGAAAAATTTGTGATTAATCCTGCTAAGGTTAAACATCTTAAGAATAGGTTAATGCTAATCCTGTCATCATTTCTTGTGAAGACAAAGCTGGTAGGTTTGTCATTATGAAAGGAGATGAATTCAAAAAGAAAATGGATAGATAATTAAATAATGGTAAATATATGTTTTTAGATAAAGATCCAGGTAATTTGGTTAAAAGAAAGTTGATAGATATTATGAAGAAAATGGTTAATTTAAAATTTTGTAATAAAGTAGATTATTTAAGATGTTAACCAAATGATTTCATATCAGCTAAGATTTTTGGAAATATTTAGACTCATAAAGATGGTTTTCCTTTAAGATTTATTTTTGATTTTCCAGGTAATGTTGTAGAGTGTATTTCTAGATTCTTGAATAATTTTTTAAAACAACTTGTTGATTTTGGTCATTACACAGTTTCTTCTTCTTTTGAGGCTTTTGATAAGATTAATAATTTTAAAATGGAAAGTAATTGGGTATTTGACAGTTTAGATATTGAAAATATATATCCGTCTGTTAATAAGTTAAACAGTATTGATGTTATTATGTCTGTATTGATTAAGAAAAGTTCTTTATCAAAAAAATAAAATTAAGGTAATTAAAGATTTGCTTTTATTATTGGAAGATTCTACATATTTTACTTATAAAGGTAATTTTTATAAAATTAAGGAAGGGTAGATAATAGGTTATATTATTTCTTATTTAGTATGTTCTGTTTATATTAATTATTTGGAGGAGGAAATTATTAGTAAAAAGAATTGTTTATATGTAAAGTTATTTGTCAGATATGTTGATGATTGTTTATTTGTAGTTGAGAATGATAAATTGAAGGAATTTGTAAATGAGTTTAATTGTTTTGATCCTTCTATAAGATATGTGTTAGAAAAAGGGGGGTTAGATTTTGGTAAGTTAAAATTTTTAGATCTTTTGTTGATTAGAAATGTAGAGACTAATTGTTTACTATGCAGTCATTTTGTTAAAAGTAGTGAATTAAGATCTATAATTAATACCTGATAGCTATCAGTCTGTATCTCATAAAGTAGCTGCTTTAAAGAATTATTGTCATAGAATTAATGAATTAAATAATTAAATAATTTGTTAAAAGTATTTCATTTAATATGAATATTTGTAAGGATGTAAAGGCTAGAGAAAAATATGATTTTATTTCTTTGCCATTTAAATTGTCTTCTTATAAAATTGTATGTAGAAATAGTAAATTGTTTAGAAATAAAAAATGCTTGGAAAAAGGATGTTACATTGAATAATTTATTAAATAATACAAAGGAAATTTTTGATAGAAAGACTATTCCTGGTGTAGTATATTTTATCCCTTGTTTATTTTGTAAGAAGGTCTACATAGGTCAGAGTAGTTTGAGTTTAAATGAAAGAATAAAGGTTCATAAAAGTAGAGTCAAAATAGATATCTTAGTTCTGCTTTGTATGTCCATGAAAAAGATACAGGCCACACTATTGATTTTGATGAAGCTAAGGTTGTCTTCTTTGAGAGAAATGAAATCAAAAGAAGAATTAAAGAGTCTTTATTATTGAAAATTTATTATTCTGAAGCAATTAACTTATTTAAGAGTTCTTTTAATATTATGGGTGGATGGGAAGTGAATGGATTTGTGAGTATTGTTTAATATTATATATATATATTGTGTAGTTTTTGTAGTTCTTTACACTTGAGAAGTCTGCTTGTAGCAGGAAACCTTTGGTTGTGTTTTAATATTATTTTTTGCTGGTCTGATTGAATTTTCGATTTGGGGTAATTTTAATTATATATATATTGTAACCGTTCGATTGTTGTCCCAACTACATAATATCAACAAAACATAAGTGCGCTAAGAATTGTAACCTCGATCACCGATCTATTCCCGCTGCACATTGTCAGCTATTAAGAGCTGTAACCAAAAGCATATCATGCTATCTATATTATGCACCAAAGACCACAACCAACATCTGGAGCAACTTACCACAGACCAAACCAATGATATAACATAAACTTTTTATGATTTAATTTGATCGCAGCCAGGGTGTACCGCGAAGACCTATCATAGTAGTATGATAAAATACATTAAACAAATTATAAGTATGTAATGTTATTATCTTTCAAACCTTAATTTGCGATTTTCATTGTATGAGACCCGATGGCCGACCATGTACAAGATGGCATAATTTGTGGAACTACATAAGATTATGAAATTTTAAACCATCTATATGATTTTTAATACAAATGCTAGTCCAGGTAAAGCTTTGCAATAAATAAACATAAATACTTGGGTTCTTTTTTTATAGTTTACTATATCACTGAGACTCTTATTATACTGACAAATGACAATATAAAAACGTTAAGTAAATATATTCAATCATGTCATTATCTGGTAAATCTGTTTACAGGATTAATAATCAATTTATATTGTATACTAGAATCAACTACGCAAAGCTAAAATGATGGAAAAGGTAAATGGGATTTTATTGTACCTTACACATCATAAACTACCAAAGACGAAAAGCATCCAAATGTTTTCTCAAAAATATCACTAAACTCTTATATCATGTTGACGATAGTATGTACTTCAATGTATGCTCTATCCAAGGTTTATGATTTCTGATTTTACGAATGACAAATAGCAACGGCACAATAAGTTTAATTATAAATCAACGTTTATTTACAAATTTATGAATAATAAGTAATTAATTCTAATGTTATAATTAAAGACATAAATAAACAAATAAAATAAATAAATTATAATTCCATCGACTTTCTTCAATAACATATCATAGGTACGGTTTTTAAAAACCTAATCATACCTTATATTTCAATTTGATATAATGAATGTATTGAGGAAATTATACTAAATTCAACATCAACTCATGAAACATCTAATGTCATTTCCAGATTCAATAAATCTATACCGTAAACTTATAATAATATAATAAATAATATTATATCTGTAGGATTTAGCTATAATGCAATCATTAAATAAAGTGAAAATTTAAACTTACATTCAGGTAAATAATAATCAACCAACAGTTAATTATTATGAGGTAACTTGAATAGAATGTCCTGCTACAATTTAATAATCTAACTTATAAATTATACTTACAAATGGAAGAAGATGATTTAGCAGAATAACTAAAATACTTTGCCCAACTTATATCTATGAAGTAAAACCATATTCCTGTGGATGCATTCATCTACACATAGGAATTAAATAACACTAAACGCTTTGTGGATTTATACACCATCATAAAGTAATAAGTATAATTACACAATTCCGCGGATTAACCACCAGCACAGGAATGAGTGTAAAATACAAAAAATGGCAATTAAGTAATCTGCGGATTAACCACCAGCACAGATTAATGCCTTTTAACATTATAAAACAACATTACTATTTACTTCACATTAAAGTGCAAAATCATCCTCCTCAGTTATTCTGACCATTCAGAAAACACTAACATTTTAGCAAATGTGGGTTCTTGCATAATAAAATGTTACGCTAATCAGGACAACTAATGTACTAACTTATCTTGCTTAAGATAAAACATATGTAATATAATATAAGTAATATTAGTATAGGAATAGAAATCTGGAAAGACTCACAAAATACCTCATAAAAATTGATACATCTCATAAATTCATTTAGTACTTTTCAAGCTTTTTCGCAAGCGCTATTCTCTTGAATAAGTATTTTATTCAACCCCTATTAATTTAAACTTAATAAAATATAACTTATGAACTTCACATGCAAGTTCATCTAACGATAAAATTAAAGTAATGCATTATTCATCAAATACATAAAATCTAACAGGTGTGTGTGTGATATAAATTAAATGTATAGCATATTATAGTTCAATACATGAATTCTAGCAGGTGTGTGTATCACAAATTAAATTGTATAGCATTTTATAACTACAAATATGATCCGTGAAATCCATGTACGATGTGTCGAACAATAAATATACGAAGTAATAGCTACAATTATAGTTGAATTCCATACATGTAATTTTATCCATTTGTATTAGTTATTATAAGCACTATTAGATTAACGATTTTACGTGGCTCCATAAACATGAAACAATTCCAAAACATGACATGCAGAGTTTAAATGAAAATGTTTTTTCATAAGTTATTAATTTCTACATTTCTCTATTAAAACTGTTCCAAGTTTATCACATCCATGCTAATATTTATTTATCCACGCTTAAATCTAGGAATACTAATTATAGCAATTAATTTAATCATTCCAAACTGACGATAAAATTAGAAAATAGCTTTGATTAATTATTTGAAGACTGTTTTTATTATCCAAATGGTAAACAAATTAACTAGCAAATATATTACTGGCATTGCAAAGTTAAATATCAATCAATACTATATTTTTTATTAAAATTATAAACGGAAATATTAAACTATGTTAATAACTTTAACATTTTACTTTAATTTAAACTTCTTCTTTTTTAAAAAGCAAATTTTCATATTTATAAAACTTCTGTAATTAAAATACTTATTTAATTTTTCCAAATTGTAGAATAATAAATATTTTAAAACATACCAAAATCTTGCAATTAATTCTGCTTTTAAACTGGAAAGCTCCGACATATTTCAAATGTAATATTGGAAAATTATTACTGGCGATTTGATCCACCTGGCTAGCCGACTTGAACAGACTTTTAAATTTAGCAATTCATCTTATTATTAAATACCACTATGTTATTTTTACGTTTATAGAAAACTTTGTGGTAATCCGTTTACTTGTTAACTATTTTAAAATAAGCTTATCATATTTACACCATTTGCCTTTTACCATTTTCTTTTCTTTCTCCCCCAAAAGCAACACTATCAGACGATCTTTTTTTTAATTCGCGCTCCTTTCTTTTTTACATTGAAACGCATACGTAATTACTGTATTTATTTTTAATAATTAAATTTAGTTGAACAAATGGTTTTTTTTTAATTCAATGGAAATAATTTTTAAGACCATTTTAAACAAATAAAAATTATTATTATTTTTAATAATATTTTACCAAATTTAATGTGTTGTCAAAATTTTTAAAAAGTTAAACATTTTGATATGAATTAGTATATGGAAAGAAGCAATTTAAATTTATTAAAATAATATAGACAACAAGTAAGGCAAAATATTACCCATTCTCTCTAATAAATTATTTTGAATATGAGAGAGTAATCTGTTCAAAGTGCAAATCAAGCCAATCAAATCACCAAAAGAAGACAGAGAAATTTTTATACCAGTTACATCAATTATTATATTTTATACTAAAATATATAGTTATATATATATATATATATATATATATATATATATATATATATATATATATATATATATATATATATATATATATATATATATTATATTGAAGCAGTCAGTCTGATACTCAGATTGAGCTTCACAGCCCACTCAACATCTCTCACCACCAAACCATATTCAAATTTCATCCTTATGCATATATACACATTTATTAATGCATTTTTGTTTAATTATTAAAATAATCACATGTAGATATTTACTAATATATTTAAATATCTTAAATGAATAAATATTTTAAATTATTTCAATTCATATATGGGCGTAATGGATATGTATATATAATAGGTGAGGGCAGATTACTTGTAAAATATTTATAATATTAAAATGTTATATTAATTTGTATTTTTAAAATTATGTTTAATTGTATTATTTGTTTTAGTAATGGTGATCAGAAAAGCTGATACATTCCTGCTGAATATTCTGGAATGCAATTAAGTCAATTAACCAGAAATTCATTAGTCCAAATTAAAATGTTATAATTTTGTAAAAGTAACGTAAGAACCATTAGTGGAAATTTTATCCATTTCAAATTTGTTTTAAAATCTAAGATTATATTTTTAAACAATCACTGGAGAAATTCTTAGCAGTATTGCATTGTCTTAAAAACTTACAAAAGCAAAGGTGTGCATCTGATCTGCAAATTGCAGATTGATAAAGTATATAAAATACTTCAGGTCAAGTAGCTAAAAGCATTCCAGAAAAACTTAAAAATCATATAAATAGTTCTGGATTTGAATACCCACAGAGAACAAGTAAATAAAAGCAATGGCAAGCCAAATCCACACTCATGATACCTGGGATTCAATGCACCAAGAGTAGACAAAACCTCAACTTTTCTCATCATTCCAAACGGCCATCTTTCCTGAAATCATCACCCAGAATACAGATACTCATGAACTATAACTATGTATCTATCTGCTAAATAATGAAAGTGCTACATGCCTGACCAAACTGAATAAAAGCTAGATGTAATCTCTGATGGACTATTCAAATCAAGCAAGAATCACCGTTAATAATGAACAAGGTAACAAATTCATGTTGCTGCTATAACTTGTAAACATACGTGAATAATTTCAACTTTAAGCTAAATTTCTTCTCTAACCATTCCTTTAAATGCAGTGTAATTTTTTTAGCTGATCTTAAGATCCGCAATACCATATCAACTAATATAATTTGTAAACTCTTACCTGATCTATTAAAATGTATTCAACTCTCTATAAACTCTCTTAATATTTCTCCTATCATTGAGCCTCTAGTTAATAATTATAATTTCTTATTTCACTTTCGTGCGGCAACAATATTTCATAATTTTGATTATTATATTTTATATTTTTGTATTTTAAATAATATGCCAATAAACACCTAAATTCGTAATGTTCGATCTTTCTTTTACCCCCCCCCTTTTTTTTTTTTTCTTTTATGGGGAGATCAATTAAGTTGTAGTTAAAAACAAGTTTTGTTATTTTCATTAGAGTGAATGCTTGCCAGTTTGGGAGAACACAATTAAATTATATTAGAATGTTCTAGTCAAAAATAGAGCAAGAAAAGTTTTTCCTAAGTTAACTTAATACCGTTAATTTTAAAATTACAAAATATGTTTATTTTCATTTAAATATCTTACCCGATAAATAACCACCACTTAACTCTTATATATGTAAAATTATTTGTAACTGTCATAAAAGCACTCAGAACTAAATATTCATGTTTGTTTTAACATTGTGAGAAGTTTTATGTATAGATCAATGTAACAGGGGGGATTCTCGATTTTAATATTTTATTTTATTGATAAATTTAATTTATTCAATATAGTTTAGTACTCTAATCATACCATTAGACTGGATATTCAAAATATATAGGTATTAATTAATTATTTCCAAGTTTAAAAGTCTTATATGTATTTTATTCCAAGCATTGCTTGCATACCGGCTTCCTCGTATATATATATATATATATATATAGTGTTTCATTCCACCTGTGTATCAAAAAGCCAAACCCCATCTCGTATATACAAGTACAAGAACGAGGCTTTTTAAACCCCCCTTGGGACTTATTTTTGTCACATGAATAATTGAATAGGAGTGCTCTGGGAAAAGCCCATCCTATTGCACCTCACAGCAAACTATTCCATTCATGAACCAATTCTGCCAAAGTCCGCAGACATAAATAGTTCGTTACTTCCTTCAATGAATTTTCAAAAGCATCCTCTAGGATCCAGAACTGGATCATGTAAATTGCCACCATGCATACACAGCACTCTTAGTCTTCATTCCAGATAAAACCTATGAATATCCATAAGCCATAATTTTCTGATTCTACTAAACAGATTTCTTTATGATATTGATTAATATTTTCATGTTTGGATCATTTTGGAATGCAATTATACATATATTCTCAATTAACACGTCCACACATGTTTCTTACTCAGCATAAACTGAGATTACTTCATTTATTAATGATAATCATATTTATAATAACCTAAACAATCTTTATAAAGTAAATTCAGTCAAGTGCTATATTTTGTACTTCTTTCTTGAGTTGGACTGAAGGTTCATTTATATACTCTCATATAGCGCTATTAAAATTGAATTTACAGATATTGTAGTTTATTGATTATTGGCATATGAATTAGCTGCACTAAAATAAAGCAACAGATACATTTGTCATTTCTTAAATAATGAAAAAATAAAGCTCATATTATATAAATGTAAAAAGGCGAATGACAACTAATGGAAAAATATTGTCAAATATCTCATACATATTTTATTTAAATTAATAAATTATACATAGATAATAATTTGCAGAATCATTGTTTCATTTATTTAAAATATTAAATTTTGATATATATATATAATTAATATGAAGGGTCCAATCTTTTAGAAATATTAATCTTATAATAAATGCTTCACTATCATGTCATTTCTATCTTTTTGTGTCTCTGCTTTGCGATGCTGGCCGAGAGAGTTAAATTAGATCGGTATCATCGGGATTGTTGCTTCTAAATTGATAGATCCGGAAAACAGGCAAATAGGGCAGAGTTTATGAATGTTCCTGACTTATGTATCTTGCATATGATTGGACTTGAGATATTTTTGCTTAAGTGCTAAATCTTGTTATATGACCAGACAAAACCAACCGGTACAATATATACGTAATAAAAAAGCACCCAATCTATGACTATATAACTACATATTTACAATGAAGGATTCCTATTTGTCTTATGTCATTTACAGAAATTAAAAAAATTACATGGTAATAATTGATGAAAAAATAACCAATATATCAAGCCATATTTCAATTATCAATTGGAATAATATTTTATGAGATTATAGAAAATAATCCATACATTTTGAAAAATAATTTAAGTAGAGAATTTTTTGTAATGTCAGAATAATTAATAAATATGTTACAGTAATATTATGTAATAATTTTTAATCATAGTTTTACTTACTCTTTTAAATTATGAGCTACGGTTAATAATGTATTGCAAATTACACTTTATAAGAAGCTGTGTAAAATCAGCCAAAGATGTAGATGGCACCAATATCTCAACACGTTCAACGATCAAATTGTTCAAAACATCACACTAAAAGAAAATTATATATATATAAAGCATTTTATTGTCAACACATACTAAAAGAAAATTATATATATATAAAGCATTTTATTGTCAACACAATAGGAATAGGCAGAAATAGCTTTAAGGTCATAGAATAATTAATAATGCCAATATAGAATTAATGCATGCTTAAATTGGTTAATAAGTGTATTAGTTAAAACATTATTAAAATACGTTTAATACATGTTTATACATGTGCATATGTATGTGATTATCATTAAATTGTTAAGTACTACAATAAAAGATGTTTTATGGAGAAAAAAAATTGCATGAAAGAATTCTTTTATAATAACTTATTATTGAAAAATATATAACTAAAATATCATAAAAGGTAGACATTGGTAAATTATATGCATATTAAAGAAGAAAAAAATATTTTAATTAAGAATTAATGTTACAATTATAAAAAATTAAATGAAATGAACTCTTTTATGATTTTCGTTAGAAAATAAAGAGAGGAATTTTTTCATATTTATTAGTATTTATGAATTTTATTAATTTAATTGGGTAAATATAAATTAATCCCATAAATAATGAAGTTCTTAGAATAATATAGATAAGCCTCTTAAAAGTATAAAGTGTAAATAAGCAAAAAGTTTCAATAGAGTTGTAGCATGTAAAAAAGTATATTATTTATTGTCTTTCTAAATTATTAAAGTAAGACTTCATTCTAACAGTAGCCTATAAAGTGTAGAAAACAACAGTAAATTTCTACTAGATGGACACTATATGGAATTGTGGTCAAGAGAATAACTTTTAAAATTCAAAGTGATGTGAAAATGAATAAGATTTAAGTCTTCATAATCTGAAGCTTCATTATTACTCAAAATGGAAAAAAAATATTTAAAAAATTTGTTATCATGCTAAGTACATGTGTAGGCAAAATCTATAAGGGTTTTTATACTTATTTTGAACTAAAAAATCCTAAATAAATTAAGACTAAATGCCCTTTATCTAAAATCAATTACAAAAATATTGTTAGTTTTAAAATTAAAATTGTTACGTATATTTCAAAGTCCATAAATGTATTTAAGTATATTATTCATTGTTTTTATTTGAAGGTTTTGTCTACACAATTTTAAAATGAACAAGAAACTGCTGTGTTATTATTAGTTTATTATAAAGTTACATAATCAATTAAGAAAATAGGAAGAAAAATGAAAAAGGTTAAATTTGGTTTAACACTCTAGTTTAAATGTAAAAAAGTTATAATATTTAAATTTATTGTTTAAGAGGGCACATGTGAGATGGATGGATGAAATAAAAAAGTGTGCAGGGGTGATGTGGAGAAGAGAAGCTAAAGATAGAAAAAGATGGAATGAACTTAGAGAGACCTTCATCCTGCAGTGGATTGATAATGGTTGATGATGGTGATATTTTAATTCCTTAGAAAGTGTATCATGAAATGATTTAGTGAAGGTAAAGCAGTAAAGAATTACATTGAGCCTACATCCCACAGGATACAATTCCCATGGCATAAGAACACTACCCCCCTATTATTTCAAATAATAATAATAATAATAATAAATTCATAGTATTCTTATGACTTTAACAAATAATAAGTAATTTAGTATATTATTACTAAAATAAATTCTAATCTCTTTTACTAAAATATAATTATAATAATATGAGGTTCTTAAAACATAAATCTAATCAATTTTAAAATATCTACTGTAGCCAAGTTTGATAAGGGATTTTGTATCATTCCTAACTACACCTAACTAATAATACTAATGACAATAGTAAACAATAATATTCCTACTCCTAATTAAATAACTATTAATCTTTTCTACTATTTAATACTATGGCAACTAATAATAATGATAACAACAGTTATAAATAATATTATTTTATTTCTTGTGTGGTATCTTAATATGCCATAATCTGAAATATGTGGCAACAAGGAATATTAAAATTTTATGTAGTAAATTGTGTAATCAATTATGACTATAATAATATTATTGTAAAAGATCAATTATTCAAATATTATATTCTGGATAAGTATTATTTCTTAAAATGAATAATTTATTTATACTATGCAAATGTAGCATATTTATTTTAGATTCTGTTAATCATATATTTGTAATGGTGAATAAATCAATCAAAATAACACAGAGATTTATAAAAAGAAAATAACAAGTTAATTATACTTTTCATTAAAATAAAACAAAAACTATATACAATATGTACAGGTGTCCTTAATAAAATCTAACAAATATAAATGTAATTAAAATAAGATTAGGTCACATATTTTGATTACACCAAAAGATAAAATCAGTAAATAAATAAGCCTTTACTCTGACTTATGTGCTGTTTATCACAAATCTTATAAAATAAAAGGTATTTCAGACCTACACTTATAGTCTAATTAAATTGTTTGAGAATTAAATCATTAGATGACATAGCTTTAATAAGTATGCACAAAATATAAATTCTTAAAATAATGTTCATTTTAAAAATATGTTTTAGTGTTCATTGAATAAATAAAAATTGAATTTAACAAAAATAATGTTGATGTTATTTTAGATACTATTGCTTGGCACCATTCTCAAATCTTAATATGTGTTTTATGTTTTTTCAACAAAACAATATAAAATAATATTCATAAAATACAAACATTCCTCACACTTTGTGTTATTCTTTTTGATGTTTTCACCTTTAAAATATGCATTGCTTTGTGTAAAATCAGAATATCAAAATTATTTTAAAATTTCATGAAATAATTGTACTTTCTTTTATTATCAAAATAGTTTAATAAAAATATGAAAAATTATTTATGATTATAATTCTAGTATCAGCATTTATTTGTATTTCATCTTAATCCAAACAAGAAAAAACGAACTTATTTCTTTTTGAAGAATAACAATACATCAATCCAAAATTATTCATTATTTTCTTTTCACAAAATACTATGCTACACAATGTAATAACTGTTGAAATTAAGAAAGCAATATGATGCATATGACATGAAGGAATGACTAGAGTAAAAACTCAATAGAATAAAACATGTTATTAATAATCCACATGGAAACAGTGTGAAAGAATAGGTATGACATTTCTGTCCAATACCTTCAAATATAATAATGTTCAGGCTATTTATTCAGCACTCAATCAAATATTTTAAAGTACAAAATATCAAAACCACTGTCCATGGAAAATATATACAAGACACAGGGCTATGTTAACTGTACATGTATAAAACTACTAAGATAAAATTATAGGCTATTTTCCTATCTTCTTTATATATCCTATATATAAACATCCAAGGTTTCCTTATGTATTTCTCTGTCACTACCGATTAAAGCTTCATAATAGATCTAACAATCTACATACAAAATAATTAGCATTACTCCTAATAATAAAAAAAGTTAACATATGATAATGTCAATTCAAAACTACAATAAGAATAAGATTTTTTAAAACTCAGTAATAAACAAATGACTGTTTTTTAAAAAAAAAATATTAAAAATAATATTCAAATATTTCAAAAGTATGGTTCATTCAGTAAAGAATCATATAAAAATTTTATAAGCATCAATAAATTACATTAAACATCGTAATATAAAAGAAATGTATGCATTTTTTTTAAAATCATAGCTTATTTCTCAGAATAATAATAAAAAATTTATATGTGTAATTGATGCACACATACTCATGTTCACATGTACATATGATAAAAGCAATACTTCAAAAATATTCCAAGCAACTTTAGGAAGAAAATAGTAAATAAAATATATATCATATAATAATTAACAATTAAAAAAAAAAAATTACCTAGTGACTCTATGACCTGTAAGTCACTATTTTAGATGTCTTCTGGTCCAAATTTAGTATAAGAAAACTATATTAATCAAAAATATCAGTCATTCAATATACCAATCATACTAAAGAAAATGTTTGCAAAAACTTTAAAAATATTAAGATTTTTTTAAGAATATTAATGTTGTTAGAATAAATAAAAAAATATTTAAAAATTTAATCCTTTCCTATCCTAACAATATATCTTAAAACTATAGTTAATATATGTAAAATAATATTAAAACTAAATTTACATAATTCCAATTCTTGTCTGCTCTCCATAAAGCTCAACTAAATGTTTTTTCCATTCCAATATAATGTTTCTAACACAAATACCCCTGCATGGTTTATATGTGATGAACTTTGTCTGGAAGTCTTTCTAATACAGAGCTCTGTTTTCTTTCCTCCTGGAGTGCATGAACTCACAAATAAAAAAAAAGTTGATTTTTTAAATCCAAATAAATTTGAAAACTTGGCTGTTCATCCTGTAATGGAAAGTCTCGAAATATACTCAATTGTCTGCAGCTTCCTCAGGATAACAGCTATTTATGTGGTATCACTTGAAATATTCCAATAGGTATGTTCCGGTGTTTTTCCCATTCACATGAATTCTTCAGCTTCAGATGCATTATTATAGGTTTTTAAAATCCATACATATGTTAGTAGAAAATATGCACTTTTCATTTTATTCAAATTATTATTTCATAATAATGCAAAAATATAGTTCTTAATGACTTTATATTTAAATATTCCATGAGTTAATTATTTAGTCTTGAAAACATTATTTATATTATTCATTAATTTTTTTTAAAAATGTATATTTAAGAGAACAATTTTTTTTATATTATATTAAAATATCCATGTATTTTTGACAATAACTTGTTAAAATAATTATATCTGTGATGACTTTCATCTTTCACTTTTCATCATTTTTTTCAAAAGATTTAAATATTTTTTTAAAATAAATATCTCTTTAAAAATTGATGTACTTTAAAAAAAAATAGTATAATTTAGAACAATATATTTTTTATACTATGATTTGATCTTAACTATTTTCGTAATTTTAAATTAAAAATTGAATTTAGTTTTCTCTTTTCAAGGTAATTATATCATCCAAACAATAAAATTTAAAAATCTTTAAAATATTATAAACAAATCTTTTAGTTCTCCCAGCGATATTTCCAAATAATATCCTCCTTAAACTTTGAAGTATTTTATAACAATGATTATAAAACTTTTTAATTAATAAGATAAAAAATATACTTTCCTCTGTCAATGTTGTTAACCCTCTTATGCATATTATTTCAGGTAGAGATTTTATAATTCATTATGATTTTAACTTAAGCTTTAAATAGAAAAAAAACTAGCAGGAAAGTTAGTCATTTCATGAGATATTCTTGCTTTAATTTTATAAATTTTATAATATTTTACACTTTTTTTAAAAAAAATAATAGTATTTAAAAAATTGAAATTAACTGACTTATAATAATATACTGGGGACTATTTAAAAAAATAAAATAAAAGTAGTAATATGTGGTAGACTAAGTAACAAGAAGAAGTAAGTAAGTGACAAGAAGTGAAAGCATTCATTTTTATACCAGTTCTAACTTACAATCTGATTGGTTATCTGACTCTTAACTTACAACACTAATTTACATAAATGTCAATTTTATGTTCTTTAAAATTTAGCAACAGAATTATGACCCATTATTATAACACTAATATTATGAAAATATTTAATTCTAAATTAATTCTATATTTTACCTAACAAATTAAACACTTTAAAATAACATCTTTAAAATAATACTTTATCAACTTATTTAATATTTAATTTTAGTGTATCTATTTTTTAGAGTTATCTTTATTAATTATGACTGTTTTTAAAGACAACCAATTAAATAATTTTTTGTATTTTATTTTTATGGTATTCAAATGTTTTCAATTTTAAAACAATTCTAAAAGTAATTTTGAAACTTTCTTTAAAAAACCTTGCAAGTACACAATAAAATACATACATTGTTAGTCACATGACTTTAAAAAAACAGACAGAATGTGTTGCAATTTTTTATATTAATTACCTGACACGAAATTAATTAAATATTTAAGTACTAAATATTATATTATAAAAAATAATAAAATATAATAATAGAATTTGGAATACTAATTTTGATATTATTTAAACAATAAAGAAAATTGAATACATTTGTACATCCCACAAAATACTAAATTATTAATAAATAATTATAATATAAATTTAAATCTACTTTTGTTAAAATACATTTAGCTTATTCAATTTTAAATCATTATTTAAGAATTAGCTTTCAACATATTGTTTATCAAGAATTTTAATATATAACTCTCATTATTATCATTATGGCCAGTTCTCACAACCATATAAAATTGTAATATTTAACTTTTCTTTGTAATTCTAGCATTTTATTATAGCTGTTAAATATTTATAACTTTAACTTAATCTTAATAAAGCTTTTAAAAATTCTTTTAACATTTCTATAGCCCTTACAATCCTTAAAAAGGGTACAATATATATTTATGCAAGTATTGATTTAGAGGTTATGCAAACACATGCGTGCATATGAATGTTTTTTATTATTGTGAAATTTAAATGTCTAATCATATATATATCATCTAAAGGTATTCTAAACACAATGTCATCTTATTTATAAATATATGAGTATTTGACTTTTTTTTTCTAAATTTAAACTCATTGTTGGATATGAGGAATATTAATAGATGCAGTGTGTTCAATATATAATACATTCTTTCAGTAAAATTCTACCTGATGTTTTGTTTATTTGTGATTTGCTCTTCACTGTATTCTTAGCCAATTAGTGACATATTAAATTCTTGAAAAGTTAGAAGTTACTCATAATTTTAAAAAGGGGAATTGTGCACGTTTATTTTTGATAATGGCAGTGATGTAATTCATAAACTTTGAATTCTAATAGATAAATGGTATAAATCTTGTTGAAATTGGAAATAACGATTTTGACTTGCTCACTTTATTATGTCTTTGAGAATAAGTTCATGACTCATTTTTATTTTTTTAAAAAGAAAATAAAAGTAATAAATAAATAAAACAGGAAGTACATTAAGAAATAGTATTTTTTTAAAAAATACAAATAAAAAAAATGTAAACATCCAGAGTTTGGAAAACAGTATTATATTAAATAACATTGCTTAACTATACAACTTAATAAATAATTGGTATGTTGTATTTTCACAGGTATGAATTTATATGTATACGTGTGTATGATAGAATTTTTTTTTTTTTAAAAAAGATTATTTATTATAACAATAACCACTCAATGAAATCTATGACAACGAAGATCTTGAGTGTATTGTCTGGCTACCGTAAGAAAACTTCACAGAAAAAAAGAGTGGAAGAAAAGTTTTACTTTTTAGTTTAAATTGGCATATATGGTTCTGTTATCATTTCCAAAAGGAAATCTATAAGATTAACCAATGTTTTATTATAAAAAAATGCAATGTATGTATTCATAAAATTGTTAATTAAGGAAATACATAGCATACATTATTAAATAACAAAGTAAACATCCGCCTTTAAAGACTACAAAATATTAATAGAGATTTAAACAACAACTGAAATATGAATCACATTGCATTCAAAGGATTCATTTCTATTTCACTAATGATCTATAAATTGTTTATTGAAATTTAAAGCAAATGCATTTTTTATATATCTTGGATTCAGTTCCAGAATTTTGTAAATAAAATCAATAGTACTCTTAACAACAATAAATATAATACTGATGTATTACTGAAAGAATTACTTAATAAAATTTGTAAATTATTTCTTTATTATATCCATGGTTTTTCTAATAGAAACAATAGCTTTCACATGTATTGAATAAAACATTTATTAATTTTGTATCAGGGTTTTGGATCCCAAAGTGTTATTAGTCACAGTATTCAAATAAATATAGTAATGATTAAAATTAAAGAAGACTATAATAGTGATGCTAATTTAATCTTGCAGAAATTAACCTGTGATAATGTTTAATTTACCAGGTGCATATACATCAGTAGCATTTGAATTAGAATATGTGATATAATTAATCATCTTCTAGAAATGAACTAATGTGCCCAGACACACTCATGATGAAATTATTATGCTGATCTCAAAAGCTTAAGTCTAAAATATCATTTCATTTAATTACAATAAATTCAAGTAATTGCACACAGATTTGTTGCCAGTCCAAATGTTTTGAAACTTTTAATATTGAGTATCTTATAAATGTTATAGGGTGTTTAGTTTTATTTGAAGGTTTTTTTTCTTATATGTATATCTATTTAGGTAAGCAGTTCATGTATGTATGTTGCTATAAAGAATAATTGCTTTAAAGCAATCTATTAATTAAAAAAATCACTATGCTTGAATGAGATTATGAATACAATCATTGAATAGACTATATTAAAATAAGTTATTTAGGTTTGATATTGTTAATACCATGGCACAATAAGCTAAGCTGTATTTAGCAATTAAATTTGAATACAATTAATTCAAACATATATTTTTCTTTAATTGTGCAAGGTGTATATTGGCTTGCATCATAAATGATTCAAATACCCACATGATTACCACATGTTTGATTTTCTATGACATATGCTACTACTATTACTTTTTCATTGTTCATGCAATACAAAGAAACTGTCATTGTCATGGGTTGCATTTGTTTTCCTTCATAGCAATAATAATTATAAGCTATAGCCATAGAAGGTAGTGATAGGTAAACTTTATCTGGAAATAATTTAGTACGAATGTATATCTATTTTTTTCAGTTAACATTAGATAATATTTGTCTTTTAAAGCTTGATATCTAATGAAAAATTAGTAATATTCATTATTTGATCCTATATTAAATTGTATTGTTATGAGTGAGAGAGTAAATTCAACACACACATTTCAACAAATTTGAATTTTTGTAAAATATTAAGTCTGGCAATATAATACAGTATCTCTCTGAGGATATTAAATGTGTCATTTCTTTGACTGGTTTTATCCCTTCTTCAAAATCCATATAATTATATTTATATGATGAATATATGCCTTAATTTCAGTATGTGACCATGTTTAATTAGCCATTCCATTCATATCAATATAGTTTTAGGCATTCAACTGCATGACTTGAATAAAAACCATTAACCTCTGTGATCACTGTGAATGGTACATATATACTAAAATATTTTTTTAGGTATGAAATATATTTTTTGATATCCATAACCTATCATTGATCATTTCAATAAGATAATTGTTAATCCCATCAGAGTGAAAATAGGATATGGGTATTTCTAGGATGATTGGGAGTGCATTATATTAGAAGCCTTAATAAATGAAGTTAAACCAAAGATAGATCTCAACAATAAAACATTATTTATCAACAGTAAATTATTTTTCTGCATTGTTCATGGTAGTGCATAAATAAGTTTTACTTTTATCCTTATTTTGTTAAATGTAAGTATGGAGGCTAATAATTCAGAAATAAAATCTGAGAAAGAGTGTATCGATATGTTCAAAATGATTCTCACAAATTTGGAGACCTACAAAGAAAAATCCTGCAAGAATTTTGTCAGGTTAGATAAAAGTTTGTAAAAGAAAATATAAAAACTAATAAGAATTTTGAAGAGCAGGAGATAAAAACTAATGAGTATTCTGGAGAATAGAAGAAAGAAGATAATAAGAATTTTGAGGGACTAGATAAAAAATAGGAGGAACAGAAAATAAAATTGAAGGATGAGAGTAATGTTACATTTAAGACACCCAATACAAGGTGCAATGAATTTAGGCAGGAATTATATGCTAAATTGAAGAAATCAAACAAAAGATTTGGAGAGTTGAGAGAAGCCAAAATGCTAAAAGATAAACTGGAGTTACCTAGAAAAACTTTGCAAGTGGTTATAAGGATTTGAGCAATAAGGTCAATATGACAGAATGAATTAAAAAAATAGTTAAAAGACTCAGTAAAATTGAAAGGACCAATGACGATTTTAAAATTAAAATCTGGAGCTATGTAAATTACTTCTAAGTGAAGTTTGAGGACATTAATATAAGGGCCAGTATGAAACATAAGAAATTAAGAAAAAGTCAAGGTAAATCAGAGTAAAAAATTGAAAAATTTATTGAAAAAGTTTAAAGAGATGCAGCATATTATAATTGATATAAAGGGACAGATAGTTGGTTGTGAACTTCTGAAACAGGAAGAAATAGAAAATATTACTAAGAGGCATGAATAAATCATGTGTGACAAATTAGAAGACAATTATAAATCTATTATACAATGCGGACAAAAGATCAAAATATAATAATGCCCCCAAAAAGGGCAGATAGTAATATTTTTATATAAGAAGTGGGAAAATTTTCAAGGTCACACTTTGGAAATTAAATATCAAACTGATTATATAGAGAAGAGAGAAAATACAACAAAAAAGAGATTATAAGTTTGGAGATCATAAGCCCACATATTTTAGGGATGAAATATCTTTTGAGAATGATTCAGGAGAAGAAAACCAGAATGATATGACTGCACACTCTCAGTTATTCTTAGTAGACCTGAAAATGAGTAATTAAGAATAAGCAAGGGTCAAACTTTAACATAAGTAATTCATCCAATTAATGATATTCAAAGAAAATTTTGATGAAAATGCTATAGAATATTTGACAGAGCTAGAAGAATTATTTTTTTAAGTAGATTAGAAAAAACAAAAAAATAGCATTTGCAGGAAATCATTTATATTCATCTGCAAAAGATAGATGAAAATCCTTATTCCACAAACCTCAAACTTATGCTGAGTATGAATATGTCTTAATGGAAAACTTTTGGGATGAAATCAAACAAAATAATTTCAGGTATCAAATAAGTGAGGATAGGGATAGTTTCCAGAAGAAAAACTACACTCAATTCTTACAGCACAGACAACAAGATTAAAAATAATGGCTGAATTTTAGTTCATGAAAGGCCAAATCATCTAGATAATAAGGAGAAACTTGCTGAAATTTATAGAGCAAACTTTACTCATTGTTGATCAATACACCATCAAAGAAGTATCAGAAATTTTAAGTGTTCTGGAGGCAAGTGGGATATCTTTGTTCAATAATTATAGTTGAAAAAGAAAATAATACTTAGTGTTTATCTCATTTACAGATGGTACAGCGTCAAGTAAATAGAAACAATAAGGTGAGTAGGTCTTACTATAATCAAAGACCATTTTATTCAAATAATAGTGAGCTCAATAACATTTGAAATAACCACAGAATAATAAGAAGTTTTGATGCTGCAGGAAATTATCCTGTTAGTAACTAACATAACATTACTATGAAGCTGCTAAGAACTAGGCTAAAATATTGATCCTTAAAGTAGTATGACCTCCATTTAAAATATTCTTCACTGCAGATCTCTGACATTGCTACTGTCTTGGTGATAACAAGATCACAAACAACATAAGTTCTTTGAATTTTGAGAGTGGAGATGATGAATTTGATTTCCAAACAAAAAGATGCACATATAAGGCATGCTCAGAAATTAATATAACAATCAATTAGATGCCCATGGAAACTTTTTTAGATACTGGAAACCAGATTTCCATCATCTTGGAAAACGTATTTATTAAAATTATTGAAGTAAGTTTTCAAATATCTGTATTACTATTAGAACAAGCACAGGACATTTTTGTTAATGGCCACAAAGCCAAATTGTCTATCCAACTGTTTTGGGTAGGAATGCTAGTCACTCATATTACATTTTAGACATGTCTTTCTAATTATGGTTGGTGCTTATTCATGAAATGATCATATGTTCAGATTTTATGAATAAGTGTGGCTGTGTAATTGATTTTGTTAGCCAACAGCTAACCTATGGTGAAAATAAATTTCATTTTAGCTCAGTGATAATCAATTAGAATTTTAATTTGTTAGAAATTCAGGATGTATCTACAGAATTGGACTTAAAAGTTAAGGTACTAAAATCCAATGAACTAAGTTATGATTGTTGAGAAAAAATTTTCACTTGTTATGCAGATGTAAAGGTATCCTTTGCATGAAACCTCATGTAATTAAGGGATACATACATAGAAGTTGTTTTAAAAAAGACTCACTGTTTCAATGCAAAAGTTATCCCATCCCTTATCATTTTAGAACTGAAGTACAAAAGCAAATCAATGAAATCGTTGAATATCATCCAGAAATGCTTTTCAGCTTGCAATCATCCATTACTGGTTGTCCATAAAAAGATGTGTCTGTATGTATATGTCTACATGTGAAGATCTTGAATCAATTAATGATTTCAGAGCTTCATGTTTGATTTACAGTTCAAAAACTACAGATTCATTTCAGAAATAAAAGAATATTTACTATGATAGATATAACAGCTAACTATTGGTAGGTATGCTCAGATGATGATGACCAGAAGTATAGTACTTTCAAATATAAAGATCAGTCCTAAGTATTTGAAAGGGTGCCTTTCAGATTAAACAATAGCAGAGCTGGTTTAATTCAATACTTAGACAGTATTTTGTCAGATACAGTCAAAAGCATTATTACCATCCATGAAGATAATCTCATGGTTGCCTCTGAATATGTCTTTTGAATCATATTCAGCACCTACATATGTTTTTAAGAGGGTATAAAGAAGAATATCACAATTAAACTCAAAAAGAGCAAAGTATCTCTCAGAGAAACTGATTTTCTTGGACATGTAGCTGATATTAATGGAATAAAACCACACCCCAATAATTCAACATGATCCACAATATTTCTATACTGGAAAGCAAAAAAACAATCATGTTATTTTTGTTGCCTAAAAATCTATCATAAGTTTTATAGAGATATTCCTTTTGACCCTATTCATCAGTCAAAAATATTTAAAAAAAATGAAATATGAAAATGGACAGATAACCTCCCTATGGAGTTTAACAAAATAAAGGCTAAGTTGTAAAATTTCATTATTTCATGTGCTTTCTCAACTTTGAAATGGTATTTATATATAGACAGATAGTAGTGGGTATAGTTCAGATGTGAGTTTTTCCAATAAAACATGGAAAAAATCAACAAGTCTTGTACTTCCTCACTAGGTTATTAAAAGGTGAAGAAATTGCATTACACCACCATAAATACTGGGAATGGAGAATCATGATATCATCCTGCATAAATGCATGAGCACTATAGACACAGAAAATTAGATTATGTTGTATGCAGACTATTCTCCTGGCCTGATATGTATGTCTTTATACTATCTAAGTTCAAGCTGTATTTTTAAATTTGCTTAAAAGAGGAAACCAATATAAAAATACAGCTAGAATACCATCATCACAAACCTTCACAAAAATATCTAAGTTCAAGTACTGCGAAATTTGCTTAAAATTAAAACATACAAACTGTTCATATGCCCGTGTATTATAACCTGTAGTCCCAATGATCTTTAGTGATAGACTTTTATGGTATATTGTCACCTTTTAGAAGGTATAAATTCATTTTAGTAGCATATGATGTTTTCTACAAATTTGTCATTGCAAATCTTGTGATGAAGGCTGATAATAGGAGTGCCTACAAAAATCTAAATTTAGATTTCTTGGATAGTCTAAAGCTATTTTAACAGGCAATACTACATCATTCTTGTCCAAGGAGTAGAATGACTGAATAGGAGGTCAAGATGTTCAGCATATATTGTGCTCTTTCATAACAAGATTCTAACACTTGTGAAATGATTATGCTTAAATTGGGAAGATTGTTTGGGGTGTATTTTGAAGCAATCACTGGAATTGGGTAAGCAAGTTGAAAGAAGTAATCTATTATATAAACATTATTTAAAATAAATCCACTGTTTGCCTAAGGTCACATTTACTTTGGATATAGGGGATATATGATAGTTAAAGCTACATTACCCACTATATCTGAGGAAGATCCTGATCATGAGAGGGATGTTTTAGAAGCACAACAGCATCTAGAAAAGATAGGATGGAAATGAGTTATCCAGGTGCCTAATAAATCCTCAATGCTTATTTCTGGTGGTTACATTTTAGTAAAGATTACCCAGATCAGTGAGCTGCAGAAATACTGCTTTAAGCAGTATATTGCCCACTCCAAATAAAACGGAAATTAGAAGGAAATGATTTTCTCTTAGCAACTTCTGAAGAAGGAATCATCAACTTCAATACCCAAAGCTTGAAATCCATTGTCTAGGTGAATCTATGACATAAAATATAAACAACCCTTGATAAAATCATTTGTATATTAAGGTAGGTAAGTTGGATAACAGTGAAGGGAATCATGATAATAGGAAAATTAAAATAGGACTTAATTTTAAAGATGCGATATTTTTTATCCATGTTGAGAATTTAGGAAAGTTTGTCTTAAGTTAGAACGAGAACTACATTTTCAATACTATTAACAATATATATTTAAAAAGTTTTGTCGTTAAGGCTAAACATGAATGTAGAAATTGTTGTTGAAAAAGATCAGATTCCCATTATAAAGATGACATCAGCCAAATGTTAAATACAATCAACTGGATGATAATAGAAATAAAATGTCTATTAGTGGAATTGCAATTATAATTAAAATAATTATAAAACAATGAATTAGTTTGGTATATTACATATAACGCATATAGTCTAATGTCAGTCCGATTGATAAATTCAATATAAAATTTTGTATGTTTTTTTAAATGTTATTATTACTATTATGATAATTTTAGTTTTAACAATATTATAAGAAACATAATTGTAGAAGGGAGGATATGTACCATCTAGTGGTATTGCAACCAGATAATATGAACAAGAAATACAAAAATTTTAAAAGAAATCTATTTTAAAATAATTGTAAATGAAAGTGATTTATTAAAAAAGAAAAACTGCTGTTTAATACCTCTGAATTATTTTGAGTGGTATCTTGATTTGAAATTTCACGTGCATACCTATTAGAAAAAGAAAAAAAAACAATTGTGTCAATTAAGTCTATAGTCATTTTTAACCATGTAAAAATTAATGTCAACTTTATATAATATATATATGTCAACAGATGTCGTTCTACCAAAAACACCATCAAGCGTTTGTTTACATAAACGTCAGAGCATGCATTCACTATCTCTAACTTTAATTCCACTTTCAGATCATGATTTCAAGCTATTTGCTTGACAGTGTTTTTGGTAGAACGCCATATGTTGACATAAATACAAGCGTTAGCAAGTTTTTTAACTTGTTTTTTGTTTTTCATATATATATAAATGTAAAATACAATACCCATTATAAAAATTTTATATATAAAAAAAATTTTTTTTGACGGTAAATGCAATATTATAATTTAAATTCTTTTCTAGCACTTTCGATTACATGGTAATCCTCATCAGTTTTAACTGAATTTCAATTTTTTTTAAACTTAATTTTACAAATATTTCCATAAGCTGTGTATATCCATATTTGCAACTTGCCTATTAATAACATCATCCTTAAATTTATCAATCAAAATTGCCTCTTTAATTGTCCTCTTTTTATGATTTCTTTTTTCCATTAATATTTTTATTTCATTACTATTAAATGTAAATTTATAATTACAAGTTTTTTCATGGTCAAAGAATACTGAAGCTGTATTAAATTGACTATTTACATTATTTTCAATTCGATTATATAATAATTGATGCTCCTTCAATCTTTTCACCACAGAACATTTGGATTCACTGATATATAATTTCTGACATCCATATTAAATCTGATAAATTATATTACTTCTTGGCAATTTAGGAATTATACTCTTACAATTATTAATCAATGGATTAACATTCGGAGGAACACAAAATGAAATATTATACTTTTCTTTAATTATATTCTTAATTAATTTAGATTGCATGTTATTTATAAATGGCAGAGATTATTATTAAATGAATTTACTGTACACAAGTTTTGGTATTTATCATAACTGAACTTTAAAAGTTCATTAGCAAAGAGTTGTCTTTGCTAATGAACAATTTTAAAGGTTGGTTATGATAAAAACCAAATCTTGTGTACAGGCAATTCAATGAGAAATGGGATAGTCAAGTTTTTATATGAGAGATGCAAAGAGCAAAATGAAAATGTTCGGTGGATTACAGTTTATGGATAATAAAACAATAGGCAAAATAGTATTTAATTGGGTTATGAATAAAAGACAGGCAACAAGATGGATGTGAAATGTAATGCATTATGCAGAAGATTTAGATAAAACATTTATGTCAGTATACTTTTACAAAAGGTAGAATGATTTTGTTAGGAGAATTGTTTAGTGTTAAGGAATGGGATAGAAGAATAGATGTATTAATAAAGAATAGGAAGTTGGAGAGATGGAGAGCTAGTATGGAGAGTAAGAAGAGTTTAAATATTTATAGATGTAAACAGAATATTGGGTGCGAGTTAATTTATGATTATACCAAGGAAAGTAGTTTACTGTTTAAGGCTTGAATGGGATCTTTAGCAACAGGGGAATTTACACATAAATGGAGAAATATGTGTGATTTAGACAGTAAGCTGTGTAAGTAAAGTATAGAAAATATAAAGCATTTGTTAATTGAATATAAATGTCTGAATGCAAAAAGGATACAAATAATGTAGTCATTGAAGAATAAATATGAACAGACAGAAAGTGGCTTATTGGTTTTTAGGCTGAGTTTGGGAAAAGATAAGGAGGTTTTAGATCTAAAGGCCATGGACTTGACAAAGATTATGTTGTGAAAATGGGATGGAGTAGGGTAGAAAAGAATATGGGAAAACCTGGGGTGGGGAATAAAAAGGGTTCAAAGTGGGTAACAGGTTTCTCTGGGCATAGTTGATGACAGATTCCTCACTGTATAAGGAGAAGTCACAATGCATAACATCACATCACAAAATACTTTAAAGAATAATCTGTTTTGTGTGAACATACTTTGTGTGTGCTTTTGCCTAATACTATTAAATAATTTGAATATCATTCATTTGATTAAGGTTTAGGTTATCATATTTTCCAATTAATACAAAACACAGTGGTTTATCATTAGATTCAAATGTCACATTTTTTTCGGGGTTATATCTGAAATGTAAATAAATCTATAAACGTCTATAATATGAACAATTTATTGTTGAACTATATATAAATAAAAAAAACTTATTAAGCTGTTTTTTTCTACAATTGATTACTACAAATATAACACTATCCTGAATTCAAGCCATTTGTGTAGTGCAGTTTATTTTGGAGCTCTGACGTCATTTTTTTTCCATAGCAGAATGACATAATTATTATTTTTTGCTAAACATTTTTTTCATGAAAATACTAACCTCTAATAAGTAGATTATTACCCCTGAAATTCTATTATCTTAAAATTGAAAATTAAGCTCTGGCTTATTGGGTATAATAAGTCAATAACATATTTTATATTCATAATACAGAGCGTTTTAAAAATCTATAATTAATGTTTATTTTAGTTGTTTAAAAATATAGCAAAAAAAAAGAAGCTTCCAAATAATATTTTTGGGAGATAAATGATTTGAAAAAAAGGCTTTAAATTAACAAAGAATAAATAATCTAATTAACAACTTAATGCCAAGTTTAATTCAATAAAGAGAATTTGTACATGGTAGCCAATTGTCATATCTGACCTTGCCTTCAAAAGTGTAGTCCAGATTCCTTCCTTATATGATTGCATTTATCATGCATTACCGATAAAAAATGTGTAAACATGTGGACAACGAATATATAAACATGGCTAAAGGATAAAAACAAGTATGGTCAATGTGTAAGGATGTGTATAAAATCCTACCATTGGTTAGGCTTTTTGAATCAAACTGCTGCCAGTAAGGTAAGGGATCTGGCAATAAATAGGCAGCCATTTTGGAGGCCAGCCAGAAAACATCTGTCTACCTATATGACTGAACATGCTCTCCATTGAAACCACTTCCAACAGTGAAGATGTTTCTAATATATTCACTATCAATACATCTACCCAGTGAGGCAATTCTCAATAGGACTGGAAGCTGCTACAACTTTGGCAGACTTGAGGCAAGCTGTTTAGTACACCAAAGGAGTCATTTAACAAACTCGAGGCAAGCTGTCCAATACAGCCAGAAGAGTTAAGACTAAAACTCATGAGGCAAACTAATATACAACCGGAAGTGAGTCCAGTCATTCAGCATGATCAGCATAGTATTCACTAAGTTTATCTATGTACAACTGTATCTTGGGTGTGTTCATATTTGTTTTGATATTACTGTTATTTGAGCCTAAACCTGGCAATTCAATAGTATTAACTATGTTTCTCTATGTATAATTGTATGTTGTGAATACTCATATTTATTTTGCTATTACTGTTGGTTTGATTCTGAACCCTGCAATTCAGCTAAACACAACACTAATAAAATCTTGAAATGAGTTATTATGCAATATATGGTTAATTGAGTAAACTGAGTAGATAAAATTACATTTTCAATTTATTAAAGTAATGCTTCACTTATAATTATCCTCCATAGCACATGCTATAAATGCATTACAATGACTCTATTATATCTGTATATTAGTGGTGAAATGGTGAAACAAACTTTGTTTCAGACACAAAAATAACTTTAAAAATACTGTTTAAATTTCATTATTTTAATCAGATTTCTTGTTATTCACATAGTTAATACCCACATGCATACACATATATCTATAGTTATTAATCACAGTGCATATATTGTTGAAACAAAGAAACTTCAACATCAACATAAATAAGTTAAAGAGAGAGTTCATATTCAATGATTAAAGTGATTTTAACAAAAAAAAAATTGGCAAAAGAATGAAAATAAAAAAAATCATACATTTATACAGGAGCCAGAAAAAAAAACACAATCCATTCAGTGTTCACATATATTGTGTACATATACAATTGTTCTACTTTTATATGCTATAAAATAAAAATACATCCAAGTGAATTAACTTTTACTGCAATAATTTATATTTGATAAAAAATATTCCAATCACAATTTATAAATTATAGATAGAAAATTATAATATAATGGTTCGATTCTTTTGAAAAAGTGATGCTTTTATTTCCAAACTCTGTGGCCAATTATTTAATGGATCAAAAGTAAGTAGGTATCACTGTCTCATATTTGTTTCCAATGAGAAGATAAAGACCATATTTTTGATACTTTAAACATCAGAATTGTTTTCCAGGTCCAAGACAATCAAACAAAAAGACTTGTTTATATGAGGATTTGCCACTACCACTTATTTGAACACTATTGTCTTATTAATTAATACTTTTATAGCGAAAATGTTTCATGCCTTTTTGACTTTTTCCCATGAACAGAACAACAAGCCATATATTTGATAATTCCAAAATCAAAATTGTTTGCAAAAAACATGGTGATCAAAAAGATCAAAAGATTAAAAAAAATTGAAATGTTAGCTATTTACAACTCATTAAGCAATATATCAATACTAATCAAACAAATGGCACGGAATATTGACATATACAGTCAATAATCTTAAGTTCAGATTACAGTCCAACATAATTAAAGTATATTTGCTTAAATCCCAACCTGCAAGCAGGGTATAAATCAATTCTGTTACTAATGGATATCTTTCTATGTGGAATATATACTTAATAAGAAATTGAATGAAGTTAATGATGTACATCTCATGATGTAAGTAGTATATAAATAAAATCTATTCCCAATGGATACTTTATATATATATATATATATATAAATAAAATATCCGTTAATTAAAAACAATATTGTAATTATAATTGAAATAATATTTTTAACGGTTTATAAACAATTACAAACAATCTTAAAATCCGCAGAAGTACTTTCGGTTACTTTCTAACCTGCCTCAACTGCCATTAAATTCAAAAACTAAAAGTGGAAGCAAACATCATCAATTCAAATTCCATGAATCTCGTATTTTAATGTTAGAAGCTTGTCGATTTATTAAATGCGTTTTATTCCTGTTTATAAAAATTGCCTCTTTAATTTTTTTTTTACTATGGTTTCTCTCTTCATGAAGAATTTTTACATTTTCAAAATTAAATTTAAATTTATATTTACATGTTTTTTTCATTTTTTTTTTTTTCAAAAAACATGTAAATATACATTTAAATTTAATTTTGAAAATGTAAAAATTCTTCACGAAGAGAGAAACCATAGTAAAAGAAAAATTAAAGAGGCAATTTTTATAAACAGGAATAAAATGCATTTAATAAATCGACAAGCTTCTAACATTAAAATACGAGATCAGTGGAATTTGAATTGATGACATTTGCTTCCGCTTTTAGTTTTTGAATTTAATGGCAGTTGAGGCAGGTTAGAAAGTAACCGAAAGTACTTCTGTGGATTTTAAGATTGTTTGTAATTGTTTATAAACCGTTAAAAATATTATTTCAAATATATATATATATATATCAAGCTTCACAGCCCACTCAGAATCTCTCACCACCAAACCATATTCAAACTCCATCCTTATGCACATATATGTATTTATTAATACATTTTTTGCATAACTTTTAAAATAATAACTGACATATATATATATCTTAAAGTAATTACCTTTAATAAATAAATATTTGATTTTGTTTTAATTCTTATACATGCACAAAATAATTGCGTGTAATGGATGTGGACATATTATATAGGTGAGAGGAGATTATTTTTAAAACATAAATAAAAGCAAAATGTATTAATAATGTGTATTTTAAAATTATATTTATAATTTATTATTGATTTTAATAAAGGTGGTCAGAAAAAAACTGACACAATCCTGTGGAATATTCTTGAATGTAATTAAGACAATTTACTGGAAACCCATTAATCCATCTAAACCATATGATAATTTTATAGAATAATATGACAGATTAATGGATGTTTTATCCATCACAAATTTTGTTTTAAAATCTTAAATCATATTTTAAAACAATCATTTGAAAAATTCTAACCAAAGTGCATTGTCTTTAAAACTTATATGAACAAAAGGTGCATCTGGTCAGCAAATTCTGGGTCCACTAAGAACATAAAGTGCCTCAGATCTAGCAACTAAAGTGCATTTCAATATAAACTAAAAATAGTATAAATACTGCTAGATTTGAATCCCAACAGGGGACTTGTAATTAAAAAACAGTAATGGTCAATATAATCCACATTTGCCATTATAGCAATTCAATCTGTCATGAGTAGTAAAAATTTTCACCTTTCTGTTCAAAAAGCTTTTTCCCACACTTATTGCTCAGGATCCCTTTACCCATGAACTCTAAGGTGCTTAAAGATTGAATAATGAAAATGCTACATTCCTGACTGACTGACTCTAACTAGATCTAGATTACCATCTCCAATGGACCCTGAAATCACTTTGAATTGCTGTTAGTTACCAAGATAAAGAACTCTAGCTGCTGCCTAATGTTTAAATTCTTAAGTTCAGCCTTCCATAACTATTTCTCATAATGCTGTCTGAAATTTAAAATATCATTCTATTAGCTGGTCTTTCGATCAGAAATTAAATATTTCATTTAAATAATTTGTAATTTACTTATCTGATATTAGCATATACATAACTCTATATAACTTTCATTAATTTTCTTTTATCATTGAGCCTCTATTAAATAAGCATAACATTTTTTTCACATTCATGTGGCAATAATATTTTATAACTTTTATTATTGTGTTTTATATATTTAAATATGCCAATAATTCCTCAAATTTTCCAGTATGTCATTTTATTTTTATTTCCCCCCTCTCTACTTTATGGGTGACTAGATTAACATTAATTAAAACAAGTCTTTTTATTTTTATCTTAGTGAACACTTGCAAATTTTGGAAAAACAAATTAATTATCTCATGATGTTATTGTAGAAAACCAGAGTAGAAATCTGTTTTTCTAAGAAACGTTTTTTTTTTTATATTTTATTTAAATAATGATCATTCACTTTAAAATTTTTTATGAAATTAAATCTGTTTATTCTGAAATTAATAATCACCACCCCATTCATATATATAAAATTATGTTTATTATAATATAAAAGCACTTATACTGAATTCTCATATTTATTAACATTGTGGGGAGTTCAGATATAAATTAAAGTAATGTGGGAGGGGGATTCTCTATACCAGTGATTTGTATATTTTATTGATAAGTTTAAATGATACATTATTGTTTAGTAATCTAATCACACCCTTACATTGGACATTCCCAATATATTGTACCGGTCTGAAGTTTCCACTTTGGTCTTATATACATTTGACCTCCATACCCACCTAGCATGAAGTGATGACATATATTGCTAAATGAAAAATCAATAATAATTCCCTGAGAATATTGTTGGTTAAATATGACAAAAATATCTCAAAATAATTAGTAGTGGAAGTAGATTCAACCTAAAATTAGGTCAATCAAAGCCTTCCCAGTTAAATTATCTCACAATCATCTGATTAACTAAATGTTGATCACTTTTGGATTTTGCACACCTTTAAAAGCACTGAAATATTCTAATTCAGCCTTTTGCACCATCCTCACTCAAGAACTTTATTGTTTATTCTCCTTTTTTTCCTGAGAGAATGTGCAAATATGAATGATCATTATCGTATATATTAATAAATTAATAGGTTCAGACATAAATGGTGAAACAATTCAACTCCCTGATAAGTTATCCCCATCTAGCTCATTATACGATTTCTTTTTATCTCAGGTTAATATGTGGGTCAATACTTTGATTAAATAATTATAGTTATATGCTAATGAATAAATAATTCATCAAACTAAGTAACTGAAATGGAAAACTATTTAAATATGAAATCTACTATTTATTATCCTCCTTTTTTTCTCCCTCCACCAATTAAATACAAAAAAATAATTTAATATAGTTGATATTTCAAATAATGAAAATTTTTAATATTAATGTGAAGTTGATTGATTAAGTTGAATATTTATTTACAGAAAACAAATGTACATATATAAAAAGAAATATTTTAAAATGATCACATAATGGATGTGGTCTGTACTCCTTTCCCACATTAAAGTTATAAATTAAGAAATCAAGTGTATTCAACAAATATATTCAAAAGGAAATATAATCTGATGGTTTACTCGCATGTCTAATGGCTATTCTTATGATTTATAAATATTAATATTATGGGTACATCAATATTTTTGGGCACATTTATATATGATAGGCAACTACATCTCTACTTTGAATGCATAAAATGATGCTTAATGAGTACGGCCATTGGACACTCAACATGATGTGTCACCTAGTTTAAAGATTAGGAAATAACAAAAATAATCCTGCACATGGCGGATTTAGGTCAGACATGCATGTAAATACCAACAAATATTATACATATTACAAAAATTAAATAAAAGAATTAATTGATAAGATACAAGTAAGGGAAGACCAATTAATTATTTATAAATAAAAACCAAAACACAAAATTAATATTATAAAAAATATACCCTCACATGAACTTTTAATTTCCATTAAGTTCCACTTCAAAATAGATAACACGGCTACTCAATAGGGATTCCTTTCACCAATATACATGCTAGAGTATTTCTTCCATCAGGGTATGTGGCTTTTTCTATGACATTTCTAGGCTTCAGGCGTGAATGGGTGGTGTACTGCTGCTAGAAGTCTACTCCATAATTTTCTGGTAGAATTTAACAAACATTAAGGCCATCTCTCTCTAGTATTTGTTCTAAGGTCCGTGGTTATAATTTTTACATAGATATATTTTTTCACATCAGATTTAACCATAGAATCCAGGCTTTACTTATAATTTCATCAGATTGGAAATTATGCTTCACAAGTTGGTCAAATATAACTTAAAAGTTTACTAATATATTTTTCCATGGAGAGATGATTCATAGACCATTTTCAAGCTCTGCAAACTTTGCTTTGTGGCTAATAATGACTTTGCTCTCCTGGAGATCTATAGCTGCAATGAGGCCAAAAATAGTTATTCTCTATTTCCTTCTTTTTACTTTCAGTAGCTTTTAATACATTAAAGATCAGCCTTTCAAGCTACTGTGCATAGCTTTTCTAAGATTTATTTAACAGTACTACCATATCCGAATAGTTAGTTCTAAATCTCATTTCTTCTTTCTTTCTGCTCTTTAGATAAGCTGGAAGACAACTCTTATTCTCAGCAAACATCTACCATCTGCTTACTTGGTCAAGCTGGAGACAAATATTATTTTCAGCAAACATATATCATCCGATTACTTGGACAAGCTGGCGACAACTTTTATTTTCAGCTAACATTTACCATCTGATTACTTAGATGAGCTTGGAACAACTAACCTCAATGCACCTAGTAGGTAGCACATATGGTCTTCTTATCAGTGTAATTTTAATACCACCCTATGAGCTATTGCATCAGCCAATAATTCAATTATACTTTTCATATACTTTATTTATATTCTTTTATTTTTTGTATCTCAAAGTATACCTTTTTCTAATATTGGAAATTGTATAGTTTCCAGCATGGTTAATTAAATGACCCATTATGCTTTCATTCTTTAGATAAAATCAACTTTTTGATTTTATCTTTACAAACGATAAAAAAAAAAGAATAAATTTCTTTTAATGCAAAACATTTTTTTGCTAAAAGCAAATTATAATTTACAAAAAGTTTTTTTTTCCTTTATAAATTAATATTAATTAACAAAAATCTCATTAAAATAAATACAAGATTTAAATTCTATTTAAACATTTTTTTAGAAATAACAAAAAAAAAATAGATTTATATGTATGTGTATAGGAACATTACAAGTGATAATATAACTTAAATACAAAAAAGTGTTGCTTGCATAAACAAATGTTATTACAAGCTTAGTTTTTCTTTTTATAGTTTTGCTGTGTGAACAAAATGTACTAATACATACACTTATACTGTGGGTGTAAATAGGAATATAGTATACACCAAACCCATTTATTTATGTATCATATATAAATACTTCCAATACGTATCTAAATTACAATTTATTTGATCTAGTAAAATTATATAATTTTGATACGATAAAAATTAGCTGTGCTGAATCTTCAGCAGCAACCATTTTGTGCATGGCCATTATACACAGTCTGGCACATTATATATATATATATATATATATATATATATATATATATATATATATATATATATATATATATATATATATATATATATATATATATATATATATAGCTTATAAGTCATTCATCCTTTGTTTTAAAATATTATATGTCTTTCATTCCAAGCATTGTATGCAAAAATGCCTCCATGTTCAAATTCACATGTGTCTTTGTGCTTTGTTCCCCAGGATTTTCAGTAATCTGAATCCTATATATTTGTTCCAAGTCCAAGAACTCAGTTGGAAAACCCCCCGTGAAACTTATTTCATCATATGAGCTATTGACATAGGGTCATTCCACAAAAATCTGGCCTATCATTATTCATAGCCGATGCCTTCATTTTGTGAACTGAATCTGCCAAAGTAGCAGAAAGCATTTGGTCACCATTCTTCAGCCTTAAATTTGTAAGCACCTTTCTGGATCTGAGATTGGATCGCCTAATTGTACCACCATGCAAACACAACCCTCTTAAAGTTTTTGCCATAAATCAAAAATATGAATGTCTATAAACTATAATGTTATGATTCCACTAAGCAGATTTTTTTATTATATTTATACATATTTTCATATGCACATCTTTTTGCGATGCAATTATAAATATCATCATCATCATCATTATCAACCATTATCAATCCACTGTAGGATGAAAGTCTCTCCAAGTTTAATCCATCTTCTCCAATCTTTAGCTTCTCTTCTCCACATCACCCCTGCACACTTTCTTATTTCATCCATCCATCTCACATGTGGTCTCTTTCTGGGTCTTTTACAATCTCTTGGAATCCAGTTTAAAATTTCAATTGTCCATCTATTATCATCTCTTCTAACAATATGTCCAGCCCAACTCCACTTCAATCTTTTAATTTTTTCAATGAGGTCAGTAACACCTGTTTGTTCTCTTACCCATACATTGCGTTTACGATCTCTTCTTGTTACTCCCAACATACATCTCTCCATACTTCTTTGAGTGGTCTGAAGTCTCTGAATTGCTCTTCTATTAAGTGTCCAAGTCTCAGATCCATAAGTAAGAACTGGTAAAACACATTTGTTAAAAACCTTCCTTTTCAAACACATAGGCATATTTCCTTTTAGTATCAAGTTATTTCTACCAAAAGCACTCCAACCAAGTTTAATTCTATGATTAATTTCCTCCATTATGTTTCCATCTGTATTAATAATCTGACCAAGGTATTTGTAACTGTTAACTTCTTCTAATTCATCATAATCAATCTTTATTTTCATATTTTGAGCAAATCGATTAAACATTACTTTAGTCTTTTTAACATTTATCTTTAGTCCTACTTTCCTACTTTCATCTGATAATTCCTGCAACATTTCCTGCAGATCTGAAGCATTATTTGCAAAAACAACTACATCATCTGCGAAATCTAAATGACTTAAATAATCACCATTTACTTTCACTCCTTTAGTTTCCCATTTTAATCCACAAAATACTTCATGCAGCACTGCTGTAAAAAGTTTTGGAGATATGGAGTCACCTTGTCTTACACCTTTCTCAATGTTGACTTTCCCAGTGTCATTATGTAATCTAATTGTTGCTGTTGCATTTTTATAAATATTCTTTAAAATATGACAATATCCTGGATCTATACCTTGATGATCTAATGCTTTAATCACTGAAGAAATGTTTATAGAATCAAATGCCTTTTCATAATCTACAAATCCTAAGCATAATGGCAACTCATATTCATTTGTCCTTTCTATAACTTCTCTCAATACCTGGATATGATCTACTGTACTAAAACCACTTTTAAATCTGGCTTGTTCTCTTGGTTGGTGGAAATCCAATGTTCTCTGTAGACGAGTAGTAATTATCTTGGTAAAAATTTTATATAAAACTGATAAAAGGCTGATAGGTCTGTAATTTCTAATATCTTCTTTATCACCTTTTTTAAATATTAATATTATTACTGCATTCTTCCAATCATCCGGTACATCTTTATCATTTAGACATTTGGTATATAACTTTGCTAAAAATTTTTCTATTTCTTCACCTGCTTCTTTTAATATATCAATTATAATTCCATCATTACCTGGAGCCTTTCCTTTCTTCATACATTTAATTGCATGTCTCACTTCTTCATTTAAAATTCTGGGCAATTTGGAAGATGTAATAGATATAGGAGGTACTTGTTCTTTATTACTATATAATTCTTGATAAAAATCTTCTACCAATTTCATGATGTCATCTCTCCTTTTAGTAATAATTCCATCTTTTTTTCTTATTGCAGATATAAATTTCCTACCAATACCAAAATGTTGTTTTACATTCTTAAGACTTTTATTTTCTTCTACAGCTTTCCTTGCTAGTTCACAGTTATACTTTCTTATATCATTTTCAACTCTTTTCCATACCATTTTACAAAATTCGAGATATTCAATTCTTTTTAATGCATCATTTTTGTATATCTTCATATTCCTTCTTTTCTTCATAAATCCTCTAGTCTCAGTAGAAATTTTATTGGTCAATTGCTGTTTCTTTCTACCAGCTATCTTTGTTGCAGTTTTCAAAAGTGTATCAGTTATTTTCATATTAATTTCATTCAAATCTGAATCATGTTCAAAATCTACTAATACTTGAAACCGATTTGTAAGTTCTAATTTAAATTCATTAGAATGTTTCTGAAGATTAGGAATATCAACTGTAAATATTGTTTTTCTTAATAATTTTTGTCTCTCTAGTTTTACATTAACATGTATCTTACACCTTACTAATCGATGATCACTTCCTGTGTTAAATTTATTAAGAACATTACAATCTTGAAATATGTATTTCCTGTTAGTCAAAATATAATCCAATTCTGCTGTACCTTCATTTGGATGCTTCCATGTCCATTTCCTTTTAACATTTTTCTCAAAAAAAGAATTCATAATATAAAGTTTTTCTTTTTCTGCAAACTCCACAAGTCTATGTCCTCTCTCATTTCTATTACCATGACCAAAATTACCCACAGCACTTTCATCTTTCATTTTTTTTTACCAATTCTAGCATTAAAGTCTCCCATAACAATTTTAAAATGGTGTTTACTCTGATCAAAAGCCTTTTGTACATCCATATAAAAATCTTCTACTACTTCATCACTATGAGAATTTGTTGGGGCATAAACCTGAATTATCTGCATTTGGTATCTGCTATTAAGTTGTATAACTAATCTTGCCACTCTGTCCGATACACCATCAATCTCCACAATATTGTTCTTCCACTTTTTATTTATAATGAATCCTACTCCACTTGTATTTCCAATATTTGTGCCTTTATAATAGAGTATATGTCCACTTTTTAAATCAATTGTCTCTTCACCTTTTCTTCTAACTTCACAAAGTCCAATAATGTCCCATTTAATATAAGAGAGTTCTTCTTCTAATTCTTGCAATCTTCCTTCACTTGAAAGTAATCTGCAGTTGTAAGTACCTAAATAAAAAGTCGTCATCAAATGGCAGCCTGGGTCCACAATCAGGGGATTCTTAGCACCCTCTGCCTTCGGCCACCAACTGCTGCCTTGGTTGGTGACTTTACAGCCTCCTGGGAATAAGGGCCATGCTTTATTTTTGTCTGTCATAATTGTATATATGTATTGGGAAAATATTTATCCTTTACACAAACATTCATTCTGCCTTATCAGGCACTGAGAAGAAAGACCATGGTATTTCTTGATCTTAAACTCAGAGGTAAAAAGCCAATAAACTCACCACGCTGGCTAATGCGTGTTGGTGAGCAGCCCATCCATGTTCGTATACTATATGAATAATCACATAATAATAACAGCTGCAACGACAAGAACGTATGGAGTGGACATTAGGAATTTGCCCTGCTCAGTTCCTTTAAGGCCTCCAGAGGAATCAAAGGGTCTCCTTTCAGTTAATAACAAAACTCCTTTCTGCAGTCAATATATATATATATATATATTTGCGATGCAATTATATATATATGTATATGTTAACGAACTATCCCACACATGTTTCTCACTCAGTATAAACTAAGAGTAATTTACTTATTTTGGTAATGTACATTTTTGTCATAAAATTAATCATTCTAAATATTAGGTCAAGTGCTATATTTTGTTCTTTCTGGGGATGGATTGGTATCTCACAAGACATTTATTTACTCTCATAGTGCTAAATTAATTGTGTTTGTCAGGGAACTTATTAATTATTCACATATAAATGAGCCATAATAAAATAAAGTAATGAATAAGAAATGTTATTTTCCATGTTATAAACAAATTTCATATGATATACTTGTGTTACCGTATAAATATGAATCAAATTATGTGTATCTAAAGAGGCCAATAATGATTAATGAAACAATATAAACAAAATATTTATGCCTTTTTTATTTAAAGTAATAAATCTTATATATGTATATCATAATTTGCAGAATCATTGTTTCTTTTTGTTTAAAATATTATTACTTTAGTTATTAAATTATGCTTGCTCTGATTAGATGATCTCCCACTAATCCTATAAATATAATTAATGTGAAAGGTCATGACCTTTAATTAGGTCATTACCTTTAAATAGTCAAACTTATATTATCCTAAAAAAGTCTCATTATATAATTTCAAATTAGAATCTCTTTGTGTTTCCCCTAGCGGTGCCGGCAAAAAGAGATAAATTAAATCGGTATCATCAGGATTGTTGCTTATAAGTTGGTAGATCTGGAAAATAGGCAAATAGGGCAGAGTTTATGAGTGTTCTTGGCTTGTTTATACTCTAGTTAAGATACCCATTTACTTACCAATAATTAAATAGGCAGCGAGAATTGGCATATGTAAAGATTTTATGGAAAAAAAAATTAAGTTTTATTAAAATATTATAAAAGTTTTAAATTTGTCTGTATTCAAACTTAGATAATAATAATGGTATTTGTGTATCATTATGGAAGATCAATCTATCCATAATCATTAACTTAATATTGTAGTAAGTAACAAGTTAATAATGCTGAAACTATTATGTTTTCCTTTTTTATCAAGTACAATTAAAGTTGATCAACTCTCAATTGTGTGAAGAATATTATTGACAACATTTTCTTAAAGTTACTATATAAAACTAAAGAAAGTGATCTAAGAACATGCCATCTATATTATTTATTCATGACACTAAAACTTTACACGCCATGGGATTTATATGCCAAATTAGATCACTCCTGATAAGTAACATAACATAAAGTTTTACTTTTAATCTTGTAATCATCATCTAATTTAATAACTAATTAGTCTTTAATGTGTCAGACATGATTGTAAACATGAATTCTATATTACAATGTATATTTTACTTTTTGTGCAAATAAAGATTATTTTGAAAAAAAAGCATAGAAAACTTGCTTTAATCATTGATGTACAAGAAGATTAAAGGTTTAACCTTTAAAAAAATATGTTAATATAAAAATGGGTATACAATGATAGATTTTAAATTTATTTTCCAAACTGAAAGTAGTTTACATGTACCATTAGGTTTGTTGATATAATCTGATTACTTATTTATTTTAGTGCATTTTTTGATTTTATTGGTGGAGATTGTCACACCTGGATGGAATCCAAGTATTTGAAATCTATATTATGACCACTACCCGTAGCATAGAATGATACTGTGAATGAGAGGGGTGCCACTTTGCTGTATGGACATGTTCATATCTCCTAGCACTGGTATGATAATTTCTGATATCCACATAAAAGGCTACAAACTCCATATGGAATTTCATAAACACCATAGGGTTTGAGAGAGATTGAATCTTCAAACCTAGACAAAATGTTAGTATTTTTTTGATTATTGATAAATGTTGCATTTAGATTATACTGTTCTAGAATATATCCAATACTATATAATGTTCCTTATACACTCTATTATTTACAATTGTTTCGTCTGTTTTTGTTTTGAGCCTAAATTATGGCATTGTTTGTGATTTCATTTATTATAACCATTACAAAAGAAGATATTACTCATATGATTTATATCTTTTTTATGAATAACTTATCTGAAAGATTAACTGCTCTAGCAGAGCATGTTTTGAGTATAGAGTAGAGTTGAGCTGAATAAAAATGATGTAAAAATTGTAAGGATCAATAAGTGGGTGTTGTTTTTCTGTAAATAGGTAAAAATTAAAGATTAGTTTGTTTTTAGAGACAAGCTGTTCTTCTTCAATCTTTGTTTTTTTGTGTGCATGTGAACTTAAATATAAGGATAAATATTCGTTGTTTGTGAGAAGAATCATATCCATTTTTTTACCATATTGGCAAACAATGACTCTAATGTTTGATTTTTATTTATTCTGCAAAAAATCAGCAAATATCCTTGAAATGGGATTGCCATTGGTTGTTAATATCGCTACCCACTTCCATAGGAAATAAATATCTGAAATACAATATTTATCTAAGGCAAGAATAGTCTGATAAATTTTAATGCTTAGAAATAGTATTTACATTTAGTTATTTGAATATATAAGTAAAGAAACAATATTGTAACTAACACAAATATAATTTGCATCAACATTTAAATGTTTTAATACAGAAACAAAACGTTCTTTATATATAATTTTATATGCTGTGTAGTACATTGAATCATATCAAACAAATAACGTAAATAGGAAAAACCACACTGCACTGACTAAGGGACAGAGGCGGGTATCTGCTTTGGGTATTTCTGAAAAATGTATAATTTGAGACACTAGAAGACTTTTCATGAAAGATAGTTTTGTTTTGCAATCGGTGATTTGTTAATATTTATTTCTGTTGTTTTCTGGAAATTTTATATTGTAATCTATGGTAATACTTATTTTAATATAATAAACCTCTATAGGAGGATATGTTTAATGAACTCAGAATGTTTGAAAAAGTGTGTGTGAAAAAGATAAAATTATTTGGCGATTTTTTTATTTGCTGCATGTAAAGACCATAATGTTATAGTCACTTGTAGAAATACATTTCACACAAAAAAATTACAAGATTAATAAATTTCTTCAGAAAACCAACAAAATTATTTTAATTTAAAAATTTTATTTAAGAAACTCATTGCAAACTATTATTAGATTTACGTTTATATATTAACAATAGAATAAAATATACCCTTTATTGCGGTTTATTTTTGATTGTATTGCAAATCATAAGTTCGATGGACATTTAAGAATTTTTTTAAAATGGCAAAATAAAATTTAAAAAATTTCAAGGACTAATAAAATTATAATTTCAAAAAAAGTTTACTGGCGTCAAATAAAAAAAGTCTGTTTATGATTTATCAAAAATAATCCTTTTTAAAGGTGGCATTTCAATTGTTATTTTTTTTTTTAAAAAAAAAATACATTAACACCTTCCCGATACCATTAGACATAATTATTTGAAACGTGGAATCAGCTGTTGACAAAATAATCCCATTAAAAGCAGATTTAACTACAGCTGAGGTTTGCAATATTTAAAAAGAATCTAAACCACTTAGAAAAAATATCTTAAAAAATAAAGGCAAATTTTATATATTGTAAAATCAGACAATCTCCGATAGACAAAAGGATTGACACCCTTGTCATGGACTATGTCATATACAATAATAAAACTCTAGTTCTGAAAAATGGTAATACTTTGTCAATTGTACAAGCTATAATTAACAAATCATAGTTCTGAATTTTTTTGTAAAAAAACCAAATTCTTCTATTTGTTCAAAATTGTACAGACTCCCAAAAAATAAATAAATAAACAAAGCAGATATTCCTATCCTACCAATAGTGTGATCAAAAAGTATAGGATATTTCACTCAGTAGATATTTGTTTGATATAGTTGAAGCTAAATAGACCATCTATAAAATCATAAGTGAAAAACTGTAGACATTTTCTTTCTCTTTTACAAAATGTAAAATTGTTGCAAATAATATTCTTATTAGCTTTATGTAGTTTGATCATTTACAAACAAATTCCAATGATGAAACATAAACATAGTTTGTCAGCCTTACAATTTACTGGACCATTTATATAGCTCTCACCAATACTTCTTTCATGTAGAAGTGGGCAAGCATTGTAGGAAGTTATTTGGTGGTCTGATGAATAGTTCCATCTCACGGATGGTTGCTGATTTGTTTATGAAATACAAATAAATCCATGCTTTGGAATCAGAGTTTTTAAAATCTTTTATTTGAGTCAGTTGTTTTCAGGTGATATGTAAAGATAAACTATATGATTTATTTTCACATGTAAACATCATTCATTCTCATACTAAGATAATAATCAAAAGAGAAAGAGATGAAAAATATCCATTCATTGATGTTGTTAATGTTTCTGTCACTAAAAAACAAATACAATAACCTTTTGTCTTTTTGATTTAAAAAAAAAAAATACACACACTTAAAGATTATCATTTGCATTCATCTTAGATCTTTTTTTATACCCAAAAACTCTCTTTACTAAAGCAGTTAATTTTTCAAATAAATCATAGCTAAAAAATTAAATCATATATATAATACTTTTTAGCCAGTCATTATAATAATGCAGTAATAAACAAAACTTAAAATGAGTTGCATCAAACTACAATGAAACAAAAATACAAAAGAATGAAAAAATATAGCAAATATAATATGTATTCCTTATGTAAAACAAACTATAGATATTATTGGACATATTTTAAAAAGCAATAACACATCAATAACAAAAATGTGTATTATTCTGTCCAAGCTTAACAACTTACTCTTGAGATCTATGAAGTTTAAGAAATCCTATGTGGATGAAAAAATGTCATATTAGCAATAAAAATGAATATGCTAATGGAGTGTGTTATTACTCATCATCACTATATTTTTCAAACACCAAGATCTTATTCAGATATTATATTCTGCAGCAAAGAAAAATATAAGAAGCCATTAAGAGCCTTAAAAATCAGATTGTATCAAGAGAATGATGATGCAAGTAAACTAATTTTCATTTAGATTTCTTTTAAAACCCATTGTTTTTATATTATATTCAATCCTTGCTTTAAAATTGTAAAATTACTAATTCTTGTTTTCTGTTGTTGAACATTATGGGCATCTACAACATTTTAAAATGCTTTTATTGAAATTGGAAAATCAGATTATTTGTTAACTTTTGACCTTTTTCAAATTAAAATGACATTTTAATACTCAATAAGGTTAATTGAAAATTGATATATAACTAAGTTAGACCAGCTTAATTCATTTGAAATAATTATCATTTTAGTTTGTCAATTAGTTTTGTAGACATGGAACAGAGGGCAGGAGAATATTACAAATATTCAATAATTAATATATCATAATTGACAATTATTCTTCAACCTTTAATTTGTTTTAAATTATGATTATAGAAGGACAGTATAAATATTTTTCTGTTTTCAATCTAATAACATTTTAAACCATATTAAACTCTTAATATATATATATATCATATTTAGTATGTGTATATATATATATATATATATATATATATATATATATATATATAATATATATATATATATATATATAAACAAAAAAATAAAGACTTATAAATCCAATAAATAATATAATATTTCAACCAGAGGACTGGTTTTCATCATAAAGAAAAAAATACATATATATATATATATATATATATATATATATATATATATATATATATATATATTCATATTTAGTATGTGTACTTAATTATATTTCTATAAGACACCAGTAATTAAATTTTTTATTTAAATTATTTGAGTTTTTATTTTTACTTTAACACAATTGTTTTTAAAAAGAGTTAAACTAGAAAACTCTGCATTATTTAAAATAATCATGAAAAGTTAAAAAAGATCACAAATATTTTCTTTAGTATTTTTTTAAAAGTATCTGTTTTAAATAAAAATAAATCTATCAAACAATTTTAAATAGAAAACTTAGTTACTTTTTTATTATACATACATAATTATGTAGATATACTACTGCAGAAATGTCTAATGATATATATATATATATATATATATATATATATATATATATATATATATATATATATATATATATATATATATATATATATATATATATATATATATATATGTATTAAATATAGCAGAAATATATAGGTATATATGTAAATATATTATAATGAATATCTATGACTTTATTTTTAAATATAATTTATAAATTTATTTTTTTTAAATAATTTTAATAAATTTGAAACTGTACTGTAATATAAGCAGATGAGTTAATACAATCAATATCTTATATATTAATCACACCAGGAGTCAGACCAAGATTGTCTATAAATATACAATATGTGGCTACCTTTCAAGACTGTTTGCACTGGCTCCATAACTCCTAGACATAAAATATTTCTCCCCATTATACTTTTTATTTATACAGAGCATAAAACCCTCATTCGCCATTCAGAATTAATTAATTGCAAAGTCAAGATTTGAGCACACATGCTGACAAGAATTTATAACAGATATCTATGATTTTTAATTTAAAATTAATTCATATATTTATTTATTTAAATAATGTCATTATACTTGAAAGTACACTGTTATACAAACAGAAAAGTCAATCAAGTCAATATCTTATATATTAACCATACGAATGGTCAGATTAAGATTGTCCATAAACACACACATCACAGCTACATTTCAAGACCACTTCACTTGATACATAACTTTTAGAAGCAAAATAACTCTCCTGTGAGTACTTATACTGAAAATAATACCCCCAAGTATCATTCATAATTAACAGACATATTTCACAAACAGATTTTAAATTCTTCCAGTACTTGATTCCAGCTCAAATAAACCAGAAAATATCTCACTTAGGCTATAATACAATGCATATTTAAACACAAAACAAAATAATTGATAAGTTGTATCTTAATCAAATGTTATATGTTGAGATATGGAGAGAAAAAGTCTGGGTCAAATTAACATTAAAACAGCATATTAATATACAAAAAACAATGATAAGAAGAATAATAAACTGTATTTAACTAGTTATAGAGATATTTAGTATAGACAAATCTATTTTAAACTAAATAATAAGAAATTAACCATTTATAATTTATGAAAATTCATTAAGATAATGAAATCTGACATCTATCTATAATTTACATCTAGACTTTGAATTAATTTTTTATATTGACCTAAGTTTTTTTATATTTTATTGGATTGATCATTCCTGCCATCATGATTAGTTTTTTAGAGTTTGTGGAAGGATTATTGAACATGTTTTCCAGTTATTTTAACATCTTGTTGCTTTTTCTTTCTGGGGTCAACATATATCACTGTGATGTTATTCAGAAGTTGACTTCAATCATGATGAGTAGGTGTCTCAGCAATAGCAGGCCAAGGTCATATTTCAGGTTATCAAATGCACAGAAAGTGGGTGATGAAAACTAAATTAACAGCTGGTTGCAACTTTAGCACCACATAATGTTATAGGGCATCTGAATAAATAGATAACCATTGCTGAAGGAGAATTATATTCTCTTAATAAGAGATTCCTCTAAATTCAGCAAGTAAGAGGTTAGAAAAAATTAATATAACTAGAAGCAGCCAAATCAAATTAACAGGATAAAATCAAAATAACTACAGAATAATATAACAGAATAATTGTAATAAAAAATTAATAACCTATACATCCTTCATAAAATCATTGTCGAAGTTCTCCCATGTCATTAATTAGTTTTTCAATTTTATTCTAATTAGTTAATTTATTTTTGAAATATAACATTAATTACAGTTGATTACCTAATCAGTTGAATGGATTACTGATATCCAGTAAAAATAATTCCTTCTTAATTAAACAATTTAAAAAATTAATCTGATCTTTGATTACATCATAATTTCCTCTAATTAAATAATTTTAGAAAATAATTCAGTACAATTATTTACATTTCAATTCACTTTTCATTTTTTTTCTTTCTTTACAATTAATGTTTTGGTTCAAATTATTTCACTAAGTAACTATAATCCTTATGTTACATTTGCAATTTAAAGTTATAATTTAGTTTTTTTTGTTTTCACTATACCTTATAACATTTATGAATTTTTTTAGTTAAAATGAAAAAATAAGCCTTACTTTAAAATAGTAAATGCAATTAAAATTTTTACTTATAAATTTAATTATATTTTTTCCTCTTCTAATTTTTCTTTTATTTTAAATTGAAATTAAGATACCAAGTTTATTTTTCCATTTGTTTACTTTTTAATTGACTTTTGATCTATTTTAACTTATTTTATTCCATTTATTAACCTGACAGTCATTTTCATTAATTAAAAAAATAATACATTTATATTTTTTCTAAATATTCCTATCATACTTTTAAACAACTCATGTAATACATATATTAAATTATATCTTACAATATATATATATATATATATATATATATATATATATATATATATATATATATATATATATATATATATATATATAACAAACCATTATACAATTACAAATATTCAGTAACGCCCTCTGTTTAAAGATCTATATCTCAATAATAGCAAACCTTAAAATGATACCATTTTAAGGTTTGCTATTATTGAGATATAGATCTTTAAACAGAGGGTGTTACTGGATATTTGTAATTGTATAATGGTTTGTATATTATATATTATAACATTTTCCGTTTGCTTAGGCCTCTACACGCTAATATAAACTGTGAGTGAGTTGATCAAGCTATGTCAAAAAAGAAGAAAGTTATATTTCTATTCTAAAAACATAGCTATATTTCTTAATCAACTCGGCCTATTAATTGTTGAGAATTGTGCTATTGGCGAAATCAGCTTTTAATTCATTTAATCTGGGTGCCAGAATTCCTAAGAATTCACTGAAATCGTCATATAACATCTCACAAATAAAAAAAAATACTTTTAAACTAATCAGTATTACATCATACCGTAACGAGAATTATTTTCTCCTTTTTGATTATTATTCCTGGGTTTGTTTGAACATATTGGCAAGGTAAATTCCATTTTAAATCTTATTAAACTAATAATAAATTTAATACTAAAAAAAAATAATAACTATTATTAATAACGCACAATGAAAAGGTTGATAAAAGTAAAATCTTTTATTCTAACAAACTAAAAATATTTATAAGTTAAATTATGAATTAACTAAACAGGAAAATACACACACACTAATCCAGATAATGAATCGATTAACAAAAACAGTTAGATTAAGCAATTAAAGCAATTTAATAATGTCCCAAGATCTTGTATAAAATTCTTTATTAGAAAGTCCCTTGAATACGAAAAGTCTATATCAGGATGGTAGTCCTAGCTTAGTTAAATAATTGTTTGCAAACTTTTAAGTCACTATCAGGAAAATTTATTCTTAACTTACCGGTAAGTTCATGTAGGTTTATGGGATCCCAGATCATGAGAATTTCCATTGGTCTCTCCTGCCGGCATCTTCCATTATTGTTCCATTCTATAGCTGGAGAAAAGGCACAGTTGTAGTGACCCTTTTGTTGCAAAAAGTGGTCTTCACAAGTCCCGTTTCCATGCTTGCGTGACAGCTTGGTACAGCAAGGGGCATACCTGTGTAGAAGTATATTTCTTGCCACAGGTTATGCTCGCGGAAACCTCCAACTTTCAGAGACATAACTAGAAGTTAAAGAGAAGACCAGATTGAAGTTGTCCTCTCCTTTTTATATTGTGATCCAGTTTATGAAACTTCTGCGCACTCTTTTGTCTTTTTATCAGCATATAAGATAATAATCTTGTACACTCTCTCTTAAATTTAAATTACAAAGTCTTAATTTTTTTAGCATTATTCTTCCATCTTTAATTAGCTAAAATATTTTTCTTTTAGCTTATACTTTTGGAATTCTTTTAATTTATCTGGATTAGTAATCTGCATGTCATTTATTCTTTCCAATTTTTATTTCCAATTAGATAAAAAAAAATAAGAATGACAATTTTAACTTTCATTGCACGTTTTAACAAAAATTATATTAATCAAAAAAAAAATCTAAATTTACTTTTTTAGCTTTTACCAAATGCCAATATATTTTCAACATATATAAATAAACGTCACAATACCACCAGCGTCAGGAGATAAGAATAAAATAGGGGTTTACACTAATTTTATTCTTAAGTTTTCAAATTCATATTCGGTTTTTTTTTGTAGTAGCGTGCTGATATATTCTGTAGATTCATTCACAAACGACATTCAGCTTTAACACCCACTTTTAGGTCTAATATGGCAGGAATGGAAAATATTTCAACATTCATCTGTGTCCTTTCCACTTTAGTGTAATAGTAACGATAAGAAGCCCAAGTTATAAGCACAAACGAGTGTTGCGCATCGTTTTGAGTCTTACAGGCTTGTGGCAACTTGGTCCAACTTGATCCACCTTCCCCTTTATTGGGATCCCTGCTAGAAATAGTCTGATGGGCATATAAAGGTGGTCTTATGTTAATATACTGTGTACTAGGATTCGGGGCTATGTTTTTCCCCTCTTCCGTAACCACCTACCTGGTCAAATACTTGTGACTTACATCTACATCAGCCACGATCATGTTTTTTTTAGACATATCAAAAAAAAATATACATACATTTTTTCTTTCTTTCTGGAAGTCATATTAAAAAAATATTTTTTATATTTTAATAATCAGTGTTTAATTAGTTAGTTAGTTTTTATAATTTTTTTTAAAAAAAATTACTATTTATTTTCTGGCTGTGAGTTTCTTTGGGTCATCGTTGTAACGTTCTTTATCATTACAACTTATCTCAGGTTGTAGTTGTTAAATTGAAGCCCAAGTTGGGTTGCCATTATAACATTTTCCATTTGCTTAGGCCTCTACATGCTAATATAAACTGTGCGTGAGTTGATCAAGCTATGTCAAAAAAGAAGAAAGTTGTATTTCTATTCTAAAAACATAGCTATATTTCCTAATCAACTCGGCCTATTAATTGTTGAGAATAGTGCTATTGATGAAATCGGCTTTTAATTTATTTAATCTGGGCACCAGAATTCCTAATAATTCGCTGAAATCGTCATATAACATCTCACAAATAAAAAAAAAACTTTTAAACTAATCGGTATTACATCATACCGTAACGAGAATTATTTTCTCCTTTTTGATTATTATTCCTGGGATTGTTTAAACATATTGGCAAGGTAAATTCCATTTTAAATCTTATTAAACTAATAATAAATTTAATACTAAAAAAATAATAACTATTATTAATAAAGCACAATGAAAAGGTTGATAAAAGTAAAATCTCTTTTATTCTAACAAACTAAAAATATTTATAAGTTAAATTATGAATTAACTAAACAGGAAAATACACACACACTAATCCAGATAATGAATCGATTAACAAAAACAGTTAGATTAAGCAATTGAAGCAATTTAATAATGTCCCAAGATCTTGTATAAAATTCTTTATTAGAAAGTCCCTTGAATATGAAAAGTCTATATGAGGATGGTAGTCTAAGCTTAGATAAATAATTGTTTGCAAACTTTTAAGTCACTATCAGGAACATTTATTTTTAACTTATCAGTAAGTTCATGTAGGTTTATGGGATCCCAGATCATGAGAATTTCCATTGGTCTCTCCTGCCGGTGTCTTCCATTATTGTTCCATTCTATAGCTGGAGAAAAGGCACGGTTGTAGTGACCCTTTTATTGCAAAAAGCAGTTTTCACAAGTCCCGTTTCCATGCTTGCGTGATAGCTTGGTACAGCAAGGGGCATACCTGTGTAGAAGTATATTTCTTGCCACAGGTTATGCTTGCGGAAACCTCCAACTTTCAGAGACGTAACTAGAAGTTAAAGAGAAGACCAGATTGAAGTTGTCCTCTCCTTTTTATATAGCGATCCAGTTTATGAAACTTCTGCACACTCTTTTGTCTTTTTATCAGAGTATAAGAAAATCTTGTACACTCTCTCTTAAATTTAAATTACAAAGTCTTAATTTTTTTTAGCATTATTCTTTCATCTTTAATTAGCTAAAATATTTTTCTTTTAGCTTATACTTTTGGAATTCTTTTAATTTATCTGGATTAGTAATCTGCATGTCATTTATTCTTTCCAATTTGTATTTCCAATTAGATAAAAAAAAATAAGAATGACAATTTTAACTTTCATTGCACGTTTTAACAAAAATTATACTAATCAAAAAAAAAATCTAAATTTACTCTTTTAGCTTTTACCAAATGCCAATATATTTGCAACGTATATAAATAAACGTTACAATATATATATATATATATATATATATATATATATATATATATATATATATATATATATATAAAGTACAATATGGTTTTACATTTTTATTTACTGTGCCAATACTAAAAACATAAACATAATAGAAACAAAATAAATTTATATTAAGTGCTTTTATGGATTGTGCACTAAATAGAAATATAATAAAAAAAAGTGTTTCTCCAACCACAACTGGAGGTTTTAGATTTAACTTAAAATAAAAGCATGAAGATCCAGAAATTAATTAAGTCAATCCTTAATTTTTAAAACAAGGGATTGACTTAATTAATTTTGGGACACTCTTTCATCATGTTTTTATTTCAAGGTGAATCTAAAAACTCCATTTGTCATTGAAGAAACAATTATTTTATTCCTTTTAGTGCATAGTCAATAATAGCAGTTAACATAAAAAATGTATTTCTATTATGCATTTTCTAAACAATAATACTATGAATCATATATGCATGAATTCTTCATTTGACTATTATGTCATTAGTCATACATAACAAATATGTATAATATTACTGTATTAAACATATTTTTATGCTGCTAATGAATATTGATTGATTAGTTCATTAATATTAAGAAGATCACTCCAAGTCAGTCTTTTATATACACTCTCACACCATACAGAATAGTTACTAATTAACTTACCGATAAAGTATTGTACCAATATTTTCTTGCACTGGCTTGCTGTGAGTTAATGCCACTAAACTAAATATAATAAATTCAGTACTGTAGATATCATTATATGTTTTAGAAATATTAATAATAATAATAATAATAATAATAATAATAATAATAATAATAATAATAATAATAATAATAATAATAATAATAATAATAATAATGATGATGATGATGATGATGATGATGATGATGATGATGATGATGATGATGATAATAATAATAATAATAATAATAATAATAATAATAATAATAATAATAATAATAATAATTTTACATCTTAAATATTCATTTTTTTCAGTTGCCTATATATCTAATGTGCAAAGACCTTTCCCCCTAATATTAATAATAAAGATAAGATCTATTTGTATTTTAAGCATAAAACAAGTAAAACATTATTTTACACAAATAAACATTAAAATATTAGTCTAAGGCAGAATTGAAAACAAGTACAATTTGACTATCAATTACTATAAATTAATATTAGACTTTATTATAAAAAACAACTGACATCTAAATTTTTATTTGATGAATTGATTAATTGGTTTGTTTAAATTTTATTCAAAATAAATTAAACTATATTATTATCATGCGACAATATGCATAATTGGTTATGATATAGCAGTAAAAGTAATTTAGCATAGTGGATAATATCCAAGAATTGAGGGCTGTTATAGAAAGAATGAGTGAATGTGACATTCTATCATACTAGATCTAAATATAGAGGATTTGAACTCATACTTTCAATCCATTTCACTCAGTATCCACACTATCTCATATTACTGATACACATGACTACACAATGCAGAAAATATAAATAATCACCAATATACAAATTTTGTGCTAAACCAGTACTTATCAGTTGTTCCAGATCACCATCTTCCACACAATATATAATCAGAGCTCAGTTTATATTAAGATAGCAAATCTTTACACCTTAATGGACAAACTTCAACATACTTCAACTTACACCTCTTCAACCATCCGTACCATTGAAAATCTGATAAAATTCACAAATCCCATCTTGATGCTGATATTGGTGTCATACTCATGTTGATCTGAAGTCACTCTGACCCCTCATGTATAGGACAGTATTTATTTAAATAATAGAGGGATGGGAAGAATGCACCCTTAATATGTAAGATTCAAATCTTACATACTAGGATCTGTAGATTATGAAAAATCATTTAATTCTGTAAGTGATTAAAGTATTGAGTATCAAAATGTAGACCCAGGATATTCCCATAATCTGTAGAATATTTATCCAAATGCAAGAATAGATACTAGATTGCATGCTAATATGAAGGAGGTTAACATTGATGGAAGTATTTTGCTGTTACATATCTTCAAAACATTTTGCAGGAGTTCAGTCTTTTGTGGATTAAAATGGGAAACAGTTTTAGAAAATGTGATTTTATACATTTATTTTAAATGCACATTATTATATTAAGTAATAATTACTTAATCTGTAAACTCAGGAATATGCTTCTGAAAAATGTGAAGGTAGGGACCTCTACAGGTCTTTTCTTCCAAGGCATAAGCTTGTGGTTAAGACCTGTAGAGGTTCATACCTTCACATTTTTAGACACATATTCCTGAGGTTACAGCCTTAGTAAACATTACTTAAAATGTGATTTTGTGGAATAAAATGGGGATGTAAGACAATAAAAGTAAATTGGGATTATATAAGTCATGTAGATTTTGCAGATCATGTGGTTTTTTAAAGCATGAGTCTGGAGTAAATATACATGCTACTAATGACAAATGCTAAAAGGAATAAATAGATTTATTCAGAAGAAAATAATGATTGACAACCACAAATAACTTGATCAGATTATTCATACAATTTGAAACATAATGAATAAAATTAATTATAAAATTAAATTTAGATTAAGTGGTTTTGGCAAAAGTGTTTCAATTCGAAAAGAAATATACCTATATGTTTAAAAAGAGAGGCTTTTAACAAATGTGTTTTACCATTTCTTATTTATGAATCTAAGATTTGAACACTTAACAGAAGAGCATTACAGAAATTTTAAACCACTCAACGTAGGAGATCAAAAAGATAAAAAATTAAAAAAGAGGGCAAAAGTACACAAAGATATTATTAATGACTTTGAAAGAATTAAAAATCATTAATATAGCTTGGCTTTTAATATTTCTAGAAGAAATAATAATAGATGAAAATAAAAGTGAATGAAAGAGATTTAAAAGATCCAAAAAAGACTACATGTGAGATAGATGGATGAAATAAAAAAGTTTATTGATGTGATATGAAGGAAAAAGTTTAAAGACTGGAGAAACTTGATTAAACTTGGAGAAACCTTCATTGAACAATGACAAAAGGATGATGATGGCAAATATTTAAGGCCATAAATTATAGCGTTTTTAGTTGCACTTTACATTAATTCACTATAACATTAAATGTTTATTAGTTAGAAAAACTTGCAAGGTTGCTTTAAAATTGCTTAAAATCTAATAGGCATAACTTTGGTTGATTATTTTAAAAATTTCCATATTACATTGAATAATATCTACAGTGAGCTGATACCTATTGAAAATCAAACAGTATTGCAAATCATAAAACAATTGTCTTTCAATAGATAAATAGCTGGTTATTTTAGTATGATATTAAAATTAGTGTTTGTTGCTAGTGATTTGATTGGCAACTTTGTAAAATTAAAGAAGAATTATATATATATATATATATATATATATATATATATAATTCTTCTTTATCTTTACATTAATATATATATATATATATATATATATATATATTGTGCCCTTATCTATAGGTCATAATAAGGTAGAATGGTCAATTGCTAAAAAAATTTTTAAATTTTAAAATAAGTTTGTGTAATATATTGATAATTGTATGATCGATT
>JAQFVV010013075.1:0-99951 GCA_028023455.1 Epiperipatus broadwayi | reverse complement strand
AATATATATATATATTAATCTTCTATAAAAAAATATAAATTGTATGAATGCTTTGTAATAACGAACTATACCAAGTATTAACAATCATATTTTGCAATTTATCTTTTTAACATAATTTGTTTATCAGTTTTAGAGCAGACTTAAAAAAAAACTCTTGTATGTTCAGATTTAAATAGATCTTCATTCCTGTATAGTTTATAGAAACTTTGGCGCTCAAGGACCCTTGCGTTGGTTTGTCATTTAATTTTCTAAACCCTTTTGCATTCTAAATGTGAAGTTATTTTCCTAAATTAAGTTGGATTTTATTACATTTTTATGCTTATAACAAGGTTCTTATACACTTTATATAAATTAAGTGTATGTGGATAGACTGAAGAATGGAAAGAAAATATACTCTGCTCCCCATTTTACAGATTGCAGAAAAAGTAAGTTAAAAATAATATGTACCACACTTAAATTGTTTGAAAAAAAAATAGAATATAACGATATTTATATACGTGAAGTAAAAGTTCAGTACATAAATTTAAAAAAAAAAAAATTTTTTATCTTTTGTGAAATGAATAGAAAACTATTTTAGTTACTTCATTGCGTTTATTATTCTCGATTTTGTTTCTTCAAAAAACAAAGAAAATAGTGTATTATTACTTTAAAATAAAAGGTGCAAAGATTTATTGGAAGTGTACAAATAACTAGTTTATGTTCAGACAATGTATCAAAGACTGTTTGAAAATATAAAGATTATGAAAATAAATCAAGTGTGGCTGAAGAATTGGCGAGTTTAATATTCTTGTTTATAGTTATGAAAAAGGCAAATGTAAATAATTAAATAAAAATGAGATTTAATTAATGACTTCTTTAAAGGAAAATAATAATTATCAGAATTTGAAGAATAAACCAAATGTGAGAAAAATGGTGTCAAATGACACCAGAGCTGCTGAATTTTGGTAGAAATTAAAAGCAGCTCTTGTCCAGCATTGTTAGCCGAGAGGTCATCGCAGCTGCCTTGCAAGTAAGTAAATTGTTGCAGACGGTTGTGGATTCGCATCCGGCCAATGCTATGACAAATGGAAAAAAAAATAAAAGCAGATCTTTTATAAAAAGTTGCTGATACATACATTTTTATGTTTTGGCTTTTAATAATGTATCTCTCACTCAGAGCCCTCATATCCTCATCTATCAGGACAGAAAGTGAAGACCCTTCCATCACTATTCATGCATTTTGGGATTACTTTACTTTTCAGATAAGTTGTACATAAAACATTATATTATTTCTATATGGCTTGGAAATATGTTTATTTTCTATTAACTGAAAAAAGAACATTTGAATTCTGTTTGAGGCCTTGAAGGAATTAAACAGAGCAAATTTCTTGTATTTACTAAATATGCTTTTGTCATTGCAGCTGTTATTACTATATGATTATTTATATAATATTAGAACATAGATGGCTGCTATCAAACATAAAACAGTCAGGATGGTATGTTTATTGGCTTTTTATCTCTGAGTTTGAGATCAAGAAAAAGCACAATCTTTCTTATCACTTGCCTGATAGTAGTTAGATAAATATTAAATGAGTTTTCTTGAAGGCAGAAAGAATAGTGAAACATATTTTTTGTTTTTATTCCCAGAAATATGTAAAGTTGGCTACCAAAAACTATGTTTGATGGCTCAGGGTCTTAAGAACACCTGAATGTGAACCAAACTTGCCATCCAATGATGACCATTTTTTTAGGTGCTTATAATTGCAGATCAATTTTAAGAGAAAGAACATAGATTGAATTGAAGGAAGAATTGTCTAATATAAATGGGGCATTGTTAGATTTTGTGAACTTATAAGAAAAGTATGAGACAACTAATTTAAAAATTAAACAGGCCCTTTATGACAAAAAACAAATATTGGAAGTACAAGTGGAGAGGGGTTCATTATACACAAAAATGTTGAAAGCATTATGGAGATTGGTGATATTTCAAATTGAATGATAAGTACGGTTATTCAAATTAATAAAAGATGGATAAATATGTATATATTTCAGATTTATGCATAACAAGTTTTTATTGAGATGAAGAAATATAGAATTTTTATATTGATTTATAAATACTTTTTCACCATGCCAAATAAAATATTCTTTAATGATAAAATTGTTAAATGATTTTAAATTGAATGTGCTATGGGTAAACTAGGTTATGGTGATAGAAATGAGAGAGAACACAGACTTGTGAAACATTCAGAAAGAGAAAAACATATACATTCTTTCTTTGAATAAAAGTCTAAATAGAAATGGACTTGGGAGTATACAAGTGAAAGTACAACAGATTTGGATTACATTTGATTATCAGAAAATGTGCATTTCAAATAAGTAATGTTCTTAATAAGTTCAATTCAGGAAGTGATCATTGATGATAAAAAGTAAGACATGGATTAATGTAAAATTAGAATGACAAAAAATATTAAATAAAAAGATAGTATTCACATTTGATATTTTATCCTTTAGAAACATTCCAATAGATTTAAATTGCAAATTGCTTTAAAATATTATAAGATTTCCAAGTCAATTCTGATTTCCACAAAATCAACAGAATGATAAACAATATTCTTGCAATAATTACAATAAAGATGGTTAATACAAGAAAGCAGATTATAGCTAGTAATATTTCTACTGAAACAAACTAGTTTATGGTGAGAAAAAGAAAGATTATTGATTATCTAGAGTTTTGTAAAATGGTATTAAAATGTTAGTAATATTATAAAAAAATATAATGGGGAATTAGCAAAGAAGCTGTGGAAAAAAATAAAAATATTAAAAATGCAAAACAACATCTTGGCATTATGTGAAAAATCTATAATAAAAAGAAAAGTTGGAACTATTGCTAAAGCAAAAGATATCATAAAATGTGCACAAGAGTTCTATAAAAATATACAGTAGTAAAGAACATGCAAAAGTGTATCATATAATCACTACATCTTTTGAAGTATTCAGGATTAGAAATGAAGAAGTGAGACATGCAATCAGATCTAAGAAGAAAGGAAAAGCTTCAGTTAATGAGGAATTATAATGATAACTTAAAAGAAGCAGGTGAAAAAATAGAATAAACATTGGCAAAGTTATATAGCAAATGTTAAAAAGATAAAAATGTATCAGATAATTGAAAGAATGTAATAGTAATATTGATACTTTAAAAAGATGATAAAAAGAATATTAAAAATTGCAGACGTCTCAGATCTATACAAATTTTTTATCAAGATAATTACAGCTTATCTGTAGTAAATTTTGGATTTTAACTAACTAAGAGTATAAACTGGACTTAAAAGTGATTTTAATTTAGCAAATTACAATCAAATATTTAAGGAAGTTATAGGAAAAAAACTAATATATTTGAATTGTAATTATGCTTTAGAATTCTATATGAATTTCTTCTTTGATTAAAGCATTGGTTCATTAAGATAAATAGAACCCTGATATTATCATATCATAAAAAATATGTATCTAAATGCAACAGAAATTATTAGGATCACATAGTAATACTAAGAAAAATAATGTTGAGAAGGATGTATAACAGGATGGCTTCATATCTTTAAAACTTTGACAGCAGTTTTACAAGTAGTATGTTGTGGATTAGAATACAAAACTAAGAAATAAAAATAAATAGAATTTATGTAATCCATCCAGATTTTGCAGTTGGTATGATTACTTTTTCAAATAATTCTTCCAAGCTTCAAAAAATATTGACAAAAATTATCAGATAAAAACAACAAAGCACAACTAAAGATTAATGCTAACAAATCTAAAACAATATTCACTAGATTTTTTCAGGAAATTGATAATCATAAGCTAGAGAAAGTGAATGACTACTAAAATTATTATTGCAAATGGAAATATAATGGATAAAATTATTCATAGTATTAAACTAGTATAGACTGGTTTTGGTAGTAATTATTTAATATTAAAAGAAAATATGATTATATGTTTGAAAAAAATATATTTTTAATAAATGTTCTGAGACTATTATGTGTCTCATGACATACAACAATATAGTAGTGTGTTTATATATATATATATATATATATATATATATATATATATATAAACACACTACTATATTGTTACCCATTACATATATATATATATATATATATATATATTGTAATGGGATGGGGTGATCAGGAAGGTGTAGGAAAACAGAAAATGAATCTGGGTTGATGGAAAATCAACATCAACCCCAAGTCAATAGAAAATCAAATATTTGAAATACTAATAATTTACAAAAAGTATATTTAAGTATATTATATTTAAGAGAGCATGAGATCAAGAGAATCTCTGTGAACATTGTTGAGAGATTAGAAGTTATCTCAGAAGAGCAACTAAAATATACATCAATCATATGTCAACCAGCTTTATAATAAGTCAAAGTATAATTCAAATACCATTCATCATCATTAATGGGAATAAACAAATCAGTACAATAAATCAAGTCATCCTTGTGACTGGATCAGAAATGGGTCTTCTTTAGACCAGACTAACTATTGAGCCTTTGCCAGCTTGGGCAATTATTTAAACATAACTTGGATGCACAGCTTAGTGCCCATCCATTAAAATACACAATAATCAGAAATCAAAACAATAATGCTGGGACATGTAAAACATGCTGATCATCATCAATGCTCTGGCTATTTGTACTGGCCAACTATAAACTTAATTTTTTTTAACAATACTAAACTAAAATAAAATATAGTGTATGGGTTTTAAAGAGTATCCTCTTTTGCGACAACCAGGATGATGATTGATCATCTCTGGATGCCCCCAAAGCACTAAATACACATCCTCATTTATATAGCTCAGAGAACACAAGCTCTATTATTGTATGTGAACAAGAGATGATGGAATACAATTTTAACAATTAAATACAAGTTTATTAATAAAAAAATGATTAAGATCTTATAAGGGTTCTGATTTTGAAAAGTACACAATAATAAAGTCATCACTCTGTAATTTATAAGATTACTACAACATTTCAAATTATTACACTAACTGTATTATTTCTTAATGGGTATCTCTATAAATGCATACATATAACCATACACAGATGTGCGTTTTATAACATAGGATGAAGACATTTCAATTAAACATAAAATAATTATTACATTTGTGACTTACATAATTACTAGTCAAAATTCAAATTGTTACATGGATTTACCTATATGTAAGCACATCATAAAATTAATGTATTTCAATTGGTATTCAATAATGACAAAAAAATGATTAAAATTTGCACGTGTCCTGTTTGACAAGCATTGACATATATGCGCACATGCAAATATGCTGTACAATTGACTTATATTACAATTGTCATATAAAATAACCTTTTACAGTTGTATATAAAAAATACTATGTTTAAAAATTTTACATATATATGTGTGTGTGTATTTGCACACTGACAAAAAGTTAAATATTTTAATTTGTTATAATAATATTATATTTTTTCATAATTAATTCATTTGGAAAACACATAAATTTCATACATATATGTGTGTATACACAAAATATATAATTTAAAATTAGTTTCAATTTAAAAGTTCTCTTTTTTTCCTTAAAAAAAGTATAGTCAATTTTTGACAGGTATTTGTTGACTAATTACCAACGTTTTTAAATTAAATTATTAAATCATCAATTTTTTAATTTTTTAATTTTGTAGATCCACACAAAGTTATTTGCTTGTTTGTCACACTTTTAAAATGTTTCTTTTTTCTTTTTAATAAATGATAGTTAATATCATTTTAGAATCAAAATATATATATATTTTTAAAATGTCTTTCTGCTTGATTAGTTAATGCTGATGAAGTAGGCAGGGTGAGGTAGGAAAAGTGAATACATGAACAGCAGCTCCCATGCCATGAAAAGTAGATAGCCAAGCATGGACTATCAAGCACACAATGCTCCATGATGTCATGAGAAAATACCTCATTTTTAAGCACTGCCCTTCTAAGTACCCAGACAGATCATCCTCAAAGAGTAGTATCCAGAAAAAAAGGCACTGTGCCAACCCTGCTCATCTCTGTGAGACTTAGGGGTATAAATGAGATTTATTCATGAGACCAAGGCATATTCATGAGGCCTGTATATATTTACCACTGGACTACTCTGGGAACTCTAGGTCTAGACAGTACTGAGCCTATACTTCTGAGCATCATGAACACACTGCATCTAAAAAATCCTACTCAACTATACACCCACCATAAACATAATAAGTACAAATTCATGCATCACTTTCAAAATGTAATTTTACTAAAGAACTTATTTAAAATTTCATTATCATATATAACCTTACTCACCACAGCTGTATATATGTTTATCTGGGCTTCTCTGCCCTTAGATAGTCAGCATATATATAATTATTTATTTAGCAAGCTGGTTCTTTGTTCCATTAGAAAAATATAATTCATGTTTGTTGTCATCATAAGATAAAAGTATGCAATCCATGTAAAATATTGATCTGTTGTTGGTCTCTTTCTATGTAGGATTATTCCAGGCAAGCATGCTGTCTTGATTTGATAGATTTCAGGCAAGAAACCATCCTCCACATTTAAGCTATGACTTTCAGCATAAAAAAGTGGGTCATTTTCTTCATGTGAATTCAAACTCCTGCTAATGAAAACAGTCTATTATCTTGCCTTCAGCTATATCAGTTTATGGTAGCTATTGTGCAAATTCTATGGTCAGCTAAACCAACTGCTGCACTTCATCAAGCTGCAACAAAATATTGTCACCAACTTGAATTTCAGCTGACAGTTCTTACAAAAATTATTATCCAGACTAACTCTCTTCAAAAATCATTACCCAGACTGGAGCTAATTTTGTTATCAGCCCTTTTATAAATCATCTAAGGTGATAATAACACTTTGATTGAAAACAGAGTTATTATTTTTAGCTCTCTAATCCCTTTGAAAACATATACATATTTCAATTAATTAAAAAAATTTGAAAACAATATTGTGTTTTACATTTTACAACCAGAATAATAATAATAATACAATATTTATATTTATTCAGACCTTTTAAAAGTTTAATTTACAAAACAAATTTTATTTTAAATCAGTTATTATTTAACCCTTTACTTATTATTTTATTTTAGGAAATATAAGAAAAATATCTACAAAAATTTATGTCTGTGTTTATTTCTTCTTTTCTTTACTTTATATATATATATATATATATATATGTGTGTGTGTGTGTGTGTGTGTGCACACACACACTATATTATTATAGGTGTACCATGTAACCCAACTGGTTACAATATATATATATATATATAAGTGGAGTAGGATTCATTATAAATAAAAAGTGGAAGAACAATACTGTGGAGATTGATGGTGTATCAGACAGAGTGGCAAGATTAGTTATACAACTTAATAGCAGATACCAAATGCATATAATTCAGGTTTATGCCCCAACAAGTTCTCATAGTGATGAAGTAGTAGAAGATTTTTATATGGATGTACAAAAGGCTTTTGATCAGAGTAAACAACATTTTAAAATTGTTATGGGAGACTTTAATGCTAGAATTGGTAAACAAATTAATGATGAAAGTGCTGTAGGTAATTTTGGTTATGGTAATAGAAACGAGAGAGGACATAGACTTGTGGAGTTTGCAGAAAAAAACAACAACTTTATATTATGAATTCTTTTTTTTTGAGAAAAATGCTAAAAGAAAATGGATATGGAAGTATCCAAATGAAGGTACAGCAGAATTGGATTATATTTTGACTAACAGAAAATACATATTTGAAGATTGTAATGTTCTTAATAGATTTAACACAGGAAGTGATCATCGATTAGTAAAGTGCAAGATACATGTTAATGTAAAACTAGAAAGACAAAAATTGTTAAGAAAAACAATATTTATAGTTGATATTCCTAATCTTCAGAAACATTCTAATGAATTTAAATTAGAACTTACAAATCAGTTTCAAGTATTAGTAGATTTTGAACATGATTCAGATTTGAATGACATTAATATGAAAATAACTGATACACTTTTAAAAACTGCAACAAAGATAGCTGGTAGAAAAAAGCAGCAATTGACCAATAAAATTTCTACTGAGACTAGAGAATTTAAGAAGAAAAGAAGAAATATGAAGATATACAAAAATGATGCATTAAAAAGAATTGAATATCTCAAATTTTGCAAAATGGTGTGGAAAAGAGTTGAAAATGATATAAGAAAGTATAACTGTGAACTAGCAAGAAAAGCTGTAGAAGAAAATAAAAATCTTAATAATGTAAAACAACATTTTGGTATTGGTAGGAAATTTATATCTGTAATAAGAAAAAAAGATGGAATAATTACCAAAATGAGAGATGACATCATGAAATTGGTAGAAAATTTTTAACAAGAATTATATAGTAATAAAGAACAAGTACCTCCTATATTTATTACATCTTCTGAATTGCCCAGAATTTTAAATGAAGAAGTGAGAAATGCAATTAAATGTATAAAGAAAGGAAAGGCTCCAGGTAATGATGGAATTATAATTGATATATTAAAAGAAGCAGGTGAAGTAACATAATTTTTTTTAGCAAAGTTATATACTAAATGTCTAAATGATAAAGATGTACCGGATGATTGGAAGAATGCAGTAATAATATTAATATTTAAAAAAGATGATAAAGAAGATATTAGAAATTACAAACCTATCAGCCTTTTATCAGTTTTATATAAAATTTTTACCAAGATAATTACAACTCATCTACAGAGAACATTGGATTTCCACCAACCAAGAGAACAAGCTGGATTTAAAAGTGGTTTTAGTACAGTAGATTATATTCAGGTATTGAGAGAAGTTATAGAAAGGACAAATGAATATCAGTTGTCATTATGTTTTGGATGTGTAGATTATGAAAAGGCATTTGATTCTATAAACATTTCTTCAATGATTAAAGCATTGGATCATCAAGGTATAGATCCAGGATATTGTCATATCTTAAAGAATATTTATAAAAATGCAACAGCAACAATTATATTACATAATGATACTGGGAAAGTCAACATTGAGAAAGGTGTAAGACAAGGTGACTCCATATCTCCAAAACTTTTTACAGCAGTGCTGCAAGAAGTATTTTGTGTATTAAAATTGGAAACTAAAGGAGTGAAAGTAAATGGAGATTATTTCAGTCATTTATATTTCACAGATGATGTAGTTGTTTTTGAAAATAATGCTTCAGAGCTGCAGGAAATGTTGCAGAAGTTATCAGATGAAAGTAGGAAAATAGGACTAAAGATAAATGTTAAAAAGACTAAAGTAATGTTTAATCGATTTGCTCAAAATATGAAAATAAAGATTGATTATGATGAATTAGAAGAAGTTAACGGTTACAAATACCTTGGTCAGATTATTAATACAGATAGAAACATAATGGAGGAAATAAATCATAGAATTAAACTTGGTTGGAGTGCTTTTGGTAGAAATAACTTGATACTAAAAGGAAATATGTCTATGTGTTTGAAAAGGAAGGTTTTTAACAAATGTGTTTTACCAGTTCTTACTTATGGATCTGAGATTTGGACACTCAATAGAAGAGCAATACAGAGACTTCAGACTACTCAAAGAAGTATGGAGAGATGTATGTTGGGAGTAACAAAAAGAGATCGAAAACGCAATGCATGCGTAAGAGAACAAACAGGTGTTACTGACCTCATTGAAAAAATTAAAAGATTGAAGTGGAGTTGGGCTGGACATATTGCTAGAAGAGATGATAATAGATGGACAATTGAAATTTTAAACTGGATTCCAAGAGATTGTAAAAGACCCAGAAAGAGACAACATGTGAGATGGATGGATGAAATAAGAAAGTGTGCAGGGGTGATGTGGAGAAGAGAAGCTAAAGATCAAAGAAGATGGATTAAAATTGGAGAGACCTTCATCCTGCAGTGGACTGATAATGGTTGATAATGCTATATATATATATATATATATATATATATATATATATATATATATATATATATATATATATATATATATATATATATATATATATATATATATATATATATATATTGTAACCTTCTTCTGGATAGGCACCAGAAATATTAATTGTGATTACATAGCACTGTATCAGTAACAGATGATTGCATCTTACTAAAAAAAAAATTAAATAACCTGAAATTTAAAATTGTTTTTATTAATGACATAAAACTATGTTTAAAAGCACTTGCAGATATAAATTGAAATTTTCTTCAGTGAGTATTTAATGATAAAAAGGGGGGTGGTTTGTCACAGAAACTAACAGTGTAGTTTAAGTGATCCAGGTTTGTTTTATTTGTCTGCAGAACAGTATTGGTATTTGTTTTGGTAATTTCCTGGTTTATTTGCTTTTAATACTTCAGTCCATAGTGCAATTAGTACAATATGTTGAAACAGTAAGATCTGCACCTTTTCTCACCTCTTTCCTACCCTCATGCCTTAGTTTAAACCCCAGTGTATCATAGTGTGTCTATAATGTGCTTATATGCTGAAAATCCCACCCAATTTTAAACCACGAGTACAATGCTCATGTTATATATATTTGTATAACTTATGCCCAGTATAAATAAAATGTTATAAATTATGTGTATGTATACATAAAAAAGATTTATTTAAAAGTAGGTTATATAGGTCATAATTGTGCACACACTGTGATATATTAATTTTCAAAACCTCAAATAATAATCATTTATTATTTAAAATTATTTTGTTTGAATCTATTTACAAAAGATATTACATTCGTAATATTTGTTTTTGATTTCAAATAAAATTATATTCGTCTCATAAATAGATTCAAACATTGAAAATTAAAAGTAAAATAATTTTCTTTTAGATTTTAAAATCACGCCACATATTTTCTGTTTTAAAATGAATGAAGGCTGGTAAGAAACAATAGCTTTAATTAATTAATGTTCTAGGAGCTTATCAAGAAAGACAGCAGATGTTCACTTAAGATCGTTTCTTTTTAATTAGTAAAAGTTTTTATTAAATCAAAGTTTTAATCTGAATGTCGACAGAAAAATTAACAATAGAAATTAATTAAAATTTTGTTGAATTCCTGTGGACATTGGAATGGATTTTATTGCAGCTGATAATAAAGCAAATTTTGGAATATTTTTCTAATGCTCCAGGGCAGTTTTATTGTGTAATTCTGCTATATATATAGAAGGCTTTTCTTTTGTTTGTTTTTTTCTAAGCATGCTATTATCATAGCATTCGGCCATTATAGCATTCTATTATTCTAAGCTTTCAGTATTCTAAGCTTCCAAGTATTCTAGTATTCTACATTCAGAAATTCTAATTGTTGCTGAGCTTTCTGAGACCTTCTGATGTTCTAATTGCTACTTACCTGCAACCTTAAATATTTGAAGCTGAGCTTTCATCTTCAAATAGATTTACTGTGTTTTAAATATAGCTTTAAATCTCTCTGAAGCACCCAGCCTTTAAAATTACAATCTTCAAAATGACAGATTAGAGCTGGCAAGAAGGCTATTTTCCCCTTGGAAATGATTGGCCACTGCTCCATACCATCTGATGCCATCACATAGGAAACCCTAAAACTGCTACTGCTGCTAAAATATGAACTATAACCAGAGTTTTCTGCTGAGTCGTATGAATGCTGCCGACAATCAATCTACCTGAAACTATCTGCAAATGCTTCTAATGAGGTAACCCCAAAATTTAACCCAAGAACTCTTGTGATTACTTCCTCTAATTAATAAGCTATAGCTACTTAAATTGTTTCCATTTGCTTTACCTTACAATTGTTTCTTTCTTTAAAATGCTGTAATGTAATTAATATTTCTCTCTCTACCCTTGGGTTAATATTTTATATTTATTAATCTGTTTCTTTTCTTTTATTATTATAATGTGCCAGAATAGTCTTTGACCGAGTGAATTATTCTCTTTTATTTAAAGCAAGATGCCACCATTAAGGCATTTTTAAATTATAAATTGTTTTCCAGTTTGTTATCTCATGAATTGCTCGTTCGAGGGCTATCCTACTCTTAGTCAATGTATATAATAATCTTATAGTTTAAAATCCACATGTTATTGATTTAAACCTAATATGAGAATATGTGCAAGGTCAATAAGTAAATGTTTAACCAATGCATGATTGCATAAATAAATTTATGCTTTCTTTTAAAACCATGCAAACATGCATTTTCCCATTTAAAAATGTATATTGTTTTGCTTTAATTTCAAAGCTTGTAATTTGAGGTTGAGAATGTGTGGACTTTCTTTAAATAATTATTTGGGGAATTGATTAGGCATTTTTAAGCTAAATAAATCCCTTTTGTATACTTCATATACTTTAGTCGAATGTTGGTAGTAGGTGTATTAGGTATTTTGAGACATCTTTGCTTCTCCTAAAGGGATTTGAATGGCTAAGACAGTTTCCCATTTCACTTTCTGTGGTTCCCAGTCAGAGTGTGAACTCAATTGTCACACCTGGGAATTCAATGCAGCTGTCACCCAGTCACTAAATTTTGGATGAGTCCAGACTTCATCTACCTCTGACACCACATTTTTACGGATCAATGGTGAGATGCCCTTCATATTTCTCATATATCCATTATATAATTTTTTCACTTATCTATTATTTGCAAAGTTCCAGTGCTTTAAATGCATCACACACTCCATCCAGTACAGAAATTCCTCACTAGCAACACTGACCTCCCAATATAATTTAACTATGTTTATAAATAGAAATGCCTTGGTCACATCCCCACCTTATGGCTTAATAAGCATCAGTCTGTGCTATTCTCGAAGTCAAGAAATGTTATATTAAACTTTAATGTTGGAAAATATTTTATTAAACCTTTTCTAATTTACTCAAAGTGCCTTGCACATCTTCACAAGCTCTTTTAGGCACATTATTGTAATATTATATTAGCCTGAGGTATAGACAATGTATTAATAATCTCTAAATGTAAATTGTCTGGAATGTTTTAAGTACCATTTTAGTAAACATTACTGTCTAACATATTCAGACAGTGGGTGTTATATATAAATTTTGACATGTTAATAAAACTTAAAACCAATTTTGATCCTTTATTTTATTGATCTCTATCACTGTCTCAGTCTATATCTTAATACATTTCTTTTGTACCACCCATAGATGTTAGTTAGCAAGTTCAAGCTTATATCTTAGTATAAAGTCTCTTTGTTTCTCCCTGATCACCAGGCACCAGTAAAAGGAATATATTATTGGTAGCATCAGATGCATTGTCATGTAGGTGGCACTGTAGAATTTAGACTTTAGATTCAAACTTAATATATCTAGAAGGCAACCTCTCCTAGTGTGTTCACCTTCATGTTTGGGGTTTGAACTCTGCAGTGTGTTAGCGAGATAGACAAATCTGACCGTTACAATGTTTGACTCATCATCGTAGAAACTTTCATTTTTATTAGAATAATTTAGTACCTGTAATACAGCATTAATGGATGTGCATGTATAATTGTGCCATCTTTCAACTTCATTTTTATTCATTTACTCCATTATACTTCCAAATATCATGTTTCACAGCAAAATATTTAATTTCATAACCAATAGTTTGGATAACCAGCTTTTAGATGAATTAATGGATCAATGGACCAATGAAGTGTCAAACAGACAAATATACTATCAATAATTTTATTTGCTAAGATAATTATTTTTTGTGTATAAAAGATTTATTCTTGGTTCAATTTAATATTTTTAAAGACAAAATGATAGTTCTTTCTTTCTTTTTCAAGAGAGAAAAGTTCTTGCATATTTATAACTAATTATGTCAGTACAGTGGGCAGAGTAATCTTTGTTTCTAGAGTAAACATTTGAATCACCTTGGATAGGTCGAATAAACAAATGCTTGCATTTTAATCTGATATAAAATAGGGGTACTTTTACAAAAAGTTGGCTTTTTTATTTCAACAATTATCTCTCCATAAAAGGTTTTCATTAATACAATTTTGTCTCTACAAGTTGTTTCTTTCATAGTTTAAGCTTAAAATAAAATAAAAAACTTCTATTCATTTTCTGGATGAAAAGAGTTAAGAATTTTTTCTGCAGAAAGTAAAAAACTAAGATGCAGATGTAAACAACTTTAAAGACAAGTTGCATATCTTTATTTCCAGTTTACTAATTTAGATTTAAAATCATCATTTGGGATGCATATTGCCTATATTTAAAATTTGCTTGGCCTAAATTTAACATCTAATATTAAAGAAACAATTGAAATGTGTATTTATATATAAATTTCCTTTGCCCAATTTTAATCTATAGCATTAAAAAAATAATTGAAATGTGTGAATCTTGTTATTATTCTGGAAAATTTATGCTGAACCTTTTTAGAAAACATTTCAAAACTCTGTATTCATTATTTCTACTAGCCCTAAATGAGTAAAGTTTAAATGAAAGGATGTGTACATATAACTTATTATGACATGCTTTATTATTATTATTATTATTATTATTATTATTATTATTATTATTATTATTATTATTATTATTATTATTATTATTATTGACAAGAAATACACCTAACCATTTGCATCTCTAGAATTAAGGAATGAATGTGTGACATATAATTGAGGAATCACTAACTTATGTTTAAATGTACTTATAACTGAATGAGTAGAAGAGCATGAATATTAGATGTAAATATTTTATTTTACCATTCTCCTCATTTGCAGTTGACTTGCTATTAAAGTATATTATCAATAAACTTATGTAGATTTAAATGGATATTATGAACTAATAAGTATTTTTCTAATGATGAACTTTGAAAATTGAGCACAAGTGCCTTGATGAACATAAAGACTTAAACTGTAAATTATTACTAAACATATGTAGCAATAAATATTTATTTGCCATTATTAAATGTTTCACATGTGATATTGCCAGCAATTTCATTAGCTACTGCTAAGAACTTTTGAAATGCTCTTTAATTGGATCCAATTAATGTTATTTGCCCTGCAGGAAATTGTTATGTGTGCCATAACTATTGTTATGCAAATGATCATCAGCATTTTTGTGCATGACCAAGATGTGTTGTCTATGAAGTGTGTAACTGAACTCTTATGTTCCAGCTAAGAAAAGAAGATTTCATTATTATTATTATTATTATTATTATTATTATTATTATTATTATTATTATTATTATTATTATTATTATTATTATTATTATTATTATTATTATTATTATTATTATTATTATTATTATTATTATTATTATTATTATTATTATTATTATTATTATTATTATTATTATTATTATTATTGTTGTTGTTGTTGTTAGCATATGCTACATAGGTAGATCAATTATTTGTCTTATATTTTTTCATTATTATTTAACTATTATGTCTTTCTTCAGGAACATCTCAGAAAAGTATAATATGGAGAAATATTGTAATGGGTAATTAATCATTATTTTAATTTAATTTCTATTATATATCTGTGTTTCTATATGTGTGTTATATCTGTTTGCTATTAGGAAGCTAACACCTCATGGAGAAGGGGGTAAATGCATAAAATTTATTATTATAACTTTGCATTTTCAGAAATTACAAGGTCCATTTATTAATAATTATTTTGCTTCAAATTTACAGATTTGTAGTTCCTCACAAATGAAACTTTTATTTCAATTACTGGTTAATATCAATTACACTAATGAGTTAATTTACCTTTGCTTTGCTAGAAGGATGAAGTTTATTTAGTAGTAATGATTATCTTTCAAATCTAAAATATAATTTGTCAGATAATGAGAGATTCATTTTTCATAGCTTATTAATCAATGACATTACAGTATTTATTTATTAAATGTGATTTGAAATTATTATATGCATTATTATGTGGGTATACCTGTCTGTTGTTTAATCTATTTACATAATTGCTGAATTAAAATCTTATTTACTTATTTTCCAATCGGATTAGGATGATGTGATGTTCCAAATAAAGTGGAAGGATTAGGGATTTATTTAAGAGTGAATTTATTATTTTTTATGCTTAGATTGAAATGTATTTTGTGACTGTATAGAAAAAAGCATTTATGATATATATTGTGTTATAGGGATTGAGAAAACTGGCCCTCTGTTTATTGAAATATTTGTCATGAGTGGATTATACTTTCCAGATTAAATAATTGTGTGTTATGATAGTTATACTATGTGAAGTAAAGTAGCTTATTTCCCTGTTTTTCAGTGATGAGACAAAGTCCACAATGGCATATAAGCCTCAGAATTAGGCTAGGGATTTGTTGTATTTTGTTATTTAAATGACTAGAGATAAGAAATTCTTCTTGTTCCTCATGTATTCGTTTGGAATGTCTTCCCAGCATTTATTCATAGCCAAGTGTAAGATAGTTTGCTGATAAAAAAAAGTGAAGGTAGAATTGATTTTTCTCACAGAACAGCTGGAGTAGAATTAGTGTTACAGCTTGGTTGACCATGGCATCATCCATATTATGACATTTTATTTCTTGGTTTCATAAGTAAACCGATTGGATTTATCTATGTTAATTATCTTATGGAGGTGGCACAATTCAGACACATGCATAAAATGATGTTTATTCGGAAGGTATGAAGAAAATCTATCACTGATTTGTAATTCTTTAATCGATGTTTCAAATCATATCATACTAATTATTTTAAATGTTATACCATCAACTCTCAGATTGTTTCATTCTCATTTTGAATGAGCAAGCAAAAGAAAAGAAAGTGCAACCATTTAATAGAATTATTCATTTGATTTATGAAGGATAGCTTGACCTCTTACTCATACATTTAAACCCCTCTCATATTTTGATGTGCATTTGAAGTAAAAATGCCAAGTATTTTAGTTTCACATTTTATAATTTAGTGCAAATGTTTAATAAAGTTTTCTTTTTCATAAGCATATCAGAATTAATTGATAGCTTGAAAATATTAAAAATAAAATGTAAAAATAATTTTGTTTAATTATTCTGGTGTGATGTTTAAATAAAGTTTTATTTTCCTAAGCATATCAGAATTGGCTGGTAACGTATGTGTATTCGAAGTAAAATACCAAGAAGTTTAGTTTCATGTTTTACTATTTTAGTGTTAGTATTATAATGTTTCTTTTCATAAACTTATCAAATTGGACTGATAGCTGGCATATGTTGAAATAAAATACCAGAAAATTTATTTTATGTTATTTATTCTCATGTAGACTATTTAATCATTGATGTTGGAATTATTCAAAAACATGTAAATGCGTCAATTAGAAAGCCAAATGTTTATTTAATTATCTTGTAATAAATGTTTTATTTATTTAAAAACTTTGCTCATATTTTTTCTTTGGCAAGCATTTGCGTTTTATGTTCCCACACATGCACACATACATATACAATATGATATGATTGCACTATTCCATAATTTAACGATGAATATGTCCAGATTTGATGATGTTGCTTTTCTTCATCCAAACACTATATGAAATGTTTGATTATTTAATGATTCTCTGAAAATTTTATTACTCAGTTATTATTTAGATGAAGAATTAACATCAAAATGAACCCGAGTTGTTTCATTACTTAACTACTACCATTTTTATTAGGATAATGGTTAATTTATGTCATTACATTTATGATAATAAATAGTAGTTGCTGGAAAGTATAGATTTCAAATTAAGCCATGCAATAAATTAATTCCCTGAGATATTCCCTTATTATTTAGATTAGACATTAATTTAGTTATTTATTTTAAATTACTGTATAACAAAAGTTAAGTAGTGTTCTATTTTATTTTGTATTTAATATTAACTTATCATACAGTAGAATTAATCAGTATTGCATTTTTATTTTATTAATTTAATTTTATCACACGGTAGAGGTTGTTCAAAGCATTTGGATGATAGGCGGAGATGAGGTTAAACTATAACTTGTAAATTTAAATGGTAGTACTTGACCAATTTTAATTATTAATTTACCTTAGAACTTAATACATGTTTTATTCTTATTAATCATAATATTTCCTCCCATATTTAGAATGCATTTTACACCTTATAGATCTTTGTAGCACTGAATTGAGCTAAGCTATGGTACGACAGCATTTTAAGGGTCTCATTAATACTTTTAAAACAAAATCTGACTTGTAGTTTATTCTATTACCAATAGAATTGGCATCCCAGATATTTCTTGATAGGAAAGGTAGAAGAGGTGTTTGGAGAGGGTTACAATATATATATATATATATTATATATATATATATATATATATATTATATATATATATATATATATATATATATATATATATATATAACATATTTTGTGGGTTCATCCATGTTACAAAATTTAAATATTGATATACCGACGTTTTGACTTGGTCACACAAGTCATCCACTGGGTGATAAAAGGTAGAAAGACAGTTGTGAAGGTGCTACAATCACTGATTTGAAAAAAATGTTAAAGTTCCACCAATAGCAAAAATGTTAAATTTAAGAATGTTTTTTTTAAAAAAATCTTTCCAAATAGGAGGAAGTTTGCATGTATCATCTTGCTTATTGATACAATCTGGCCTTTTAAGTATCTCAATGGCTTCTCTAATTTTGCACTGGTAGAAATGATCACATTTGGATATGATCCTGGTAGTAGAAAAATTAATTTTATAACCTGAATGTATAGTATGGAGTGAGAGTGACGATGACGATAATGAGTGTTGTTTAACTGCATTAGCATGCTCATCTCTTCTAGCACTGATGCGATGAATACTCATACCTATGTAATAAGCTTTAGAATTTTCACGAGATTTGATAAACACCATGATATTCAAGAGGGATTGAATCATTAGGCTTGGTTATTATATTGCTAATCTTTTGATGTGTATAAAATGATGTATCTATATTATAGCATTTTAATATAAGTCCAATACTATCTGTAGTTCCTTTTACATATGGAACACAAATCCTAATAGCTGATTTATCATTTTTTTGTTTAATATTTTGTCCATTTTGGGCTTGAAATAAGTTTTTTTTTATAAATTTATAATTATAACTATTTGCTAATAAAACACTATTAATATGATTTAATTATTCTTTCAAATGTCACTTATCTGAAGAGTTAACTGTTCTATTTAAAAGAGTTTTGGCTACAGAAAATATCAGAGTTGGTGATGATGAGAATGTAAATATTTGTCCATGTGTGTATTTTTTCTGTAAATCGAAAAAGATAAACTATTTGGTGTTCTGGTGCCCAGAACATAAAAAAGGGAGTTTGTCATCAGACTCTGTCTGCATTGTAAATTTAATATGAGGATGCATATTATTTAAATGTAAGAAAAAAATCATCTAATTTATTTTTTCCATGTTGCCATATGACAAAAGTGTCATCTATGTATCTGAGCCAAATGAGAGGATTTAAAGATGATGATTCTAAAACACGAGTTTCTATATTTTCCATAAATAAATCAGCTATTACTCCTGATATAACGATATCCATTGTATACAAAATATGTGTTCAAGAGACAATGTTTAATCAAAGCAATAATATGGTCTGGTAAATTGAAACGTTGTGAGATTATATTTAATGCTTCATCAATTGGAATGTTTGTAAACAAAGACACGACATCAAAACTGACCAGAATGTCATTAGCATTAATTTTTAAACTTTTTAAAACAGAAATAAAATGAAAAGAGTTTTTAATATATGATTTAATAGTTGGGATTGTAGGTTTAATGAATTCCGATAAATATCTAGCTAAAATATGAGTTGGAGATCCTATTGCACTTACTTTTAAATAAAGGGCGGTATCTGGTTTGTGAATTTTAGGAAGTCCATAAAATTTTGGACAGACACACGATTATTCACGAGAGATTATTTTATTTTTTATCTCTGTTTCAATAGGTGATATATTAATAAGAGCTTTTGTTGTTTTTTCCAAATATGTAGTATGATCTCTTTTTGATTATCTATTAGTTTTATCATTAAGAAGATCTAAAATGTTATTATGGTAAATGTCACGATCCATAACAACTGTGACATTACCTTTATCAGCTAGAAGTACAACAATTGATTTGTCCAATTTTATAGTATTTAATGCTTGTCTTTCTTTCTTTGATAATATATATAAATTCATTCCAACTATTTATATATAATTAAAATATTCATTGTCCATAACATATGACAATATATTTTAAAGATAATATTGCAACAATGTATATATTTAATTGAAATGTTCTCTCACTATAGCATATGACATTACCTTTTAAAGGCAAATAAGTTTTACTCCTTAACTTTTTCCTCCCTTTAACTAGAAAATTTATCTGCAATGATGTTCCTAGAAGAAATAAACTTTTAATCAATAAGAAATGTATTTTTATATATTATTTAATTTAATTAACATATGTAATTGGAAAGTATGAAATTTCTTTCATTTTTATTCTTGGTAATAATGATTTTAGTACAAAGTTCTTAATGTAGGTTAGCTCATTGCAATTATCTATACATTATTGAAATATCTTTAGCTCCAGCATTTGATAATACATTACTTCTAAATAAATCATTGCAGACAGTTCCTAGATAAAAGAAGAAAAAAAGATAAAGAATATCCTCTTTGCTTTTAAAATCTATTACAAATGCTGTTGATAGAGGACACTTCATTATATATAGACACTTCCTTTAAGTTAATACCAATACATTACATTCAATATTTAGCACTCTAAATTCTTAAACATACACCCTTATATAAATATTAGATGATTTTAAGAAATTTTTCATTAATGTTTTTTTTTTTTTAAATGGAGATTAATTCTTCATACAAACAACCAATTAAAAACAAGAATGGAAACTGGCCATGTTCTTGAGTCATAACATTTATTTGTCTTATCCTTTCATAAATCAAATATAAATCATTTGTAGCTTATTCTGTAGTTTTAAATATAGTAGGTTAGGCAGTAATATTCTATGTCTAAAAGTTTGTTTGATTACATCAATTGCTGAACATTATTTAAAAAGTATACTAAAAATATCATTAAAACCGTAAATATTAATATTTAACAAGCAGTGAATTTTTTAAAAATATTATATATAAGCTTATTCTAAATTATCTGCTACCATATTAAGCAATAATTTTGAATTTTTTAAATAATAAATGCTACAAGAGAAATTATCTGAACCCTTTATCCATGATGGCCCCCATCCCTATTTCGGTTTCGAGCTATGGCTCTCTTCACTGAGAAGCTGGACATTAGAATATATTTGAATTTAATCATTTAAATTTATTATATTAGACAATTATTAAAATACAATAATACTTTTACTATTCTGGTATGGAGAATATAATTTCAAAAATTTGCCAATACAAATTTCTGATAACTAATTATTCATGAATAATCTATGATTAGTTTGTTGGGAGGTCATGTAATATCTGAAATGATTAGGTCAGCTTCAATTTAAAAGAATCTTAAATTTTTGAGTCATTTGGTCAAATTCGTATATTGCATAAGAATATAATAAAGTGCTTATTTGCAAAGAAATTAAGAGACGTAATTTTAAATGATTAAAACAGCAAGGCCGAGAAAACTTTACTGGCTGTATATTTTTATAAACTACTTGAAATTTAATGAAACATAATCTTATTCAGATATGCTATTGCAATATATAATTTCCATTCTTTTCATGAAACCGTGAATTACAAAGGAAATTTAAAAAATATTGTTATAAAACTTTTTTTAAAGGTAATTAAGAAATACATCATTCCTCCCACCGTTATTAGCTGTTTTTATCTTAGTATATTATGAAGCTACTGCTGAGTTTTTTTGCAAATGATATGACAGTATTATAAAAAAAAAACAGACATACCCGATAATAAGCAATCTAGTTATTAAATTCCACATCGTCTTTTAAAAAAAAGGCAAAAAATATTGGTAAAAAAATATTAATTGGTAAAAATATTTTGTTTTTAGACGAGTTAGTTTTTGAATCTTGATTAAACAAATTGTAAAATCTGATTTCCTTTTAAAAAATATACCGATATTTAAAAGACATTTCAATTCGAACCAATTTTAAAATGTCCAATTATGATTTTTCAGAATAACCTATATTTATAGTTTTACTAACTATGCCAAACATTTAAAAATTTATCTCGGTAATAGTTTTTGCCAAAAATAAACAAGTAAATTATTCTCCTTTCATTAATTTAATTATAAAATCAAAGACGTAATGAACATTAGCTTTATAAATATATTATGTCCTTTATATAATTATTTTTTTATTTATTAGAAATCGCAAAGGCGTTAATTCTTTTAGCGCATTTACTATTATATTAGATGAGAATATCTAGATAAAAACAAAAAAGAATATTTATAGAAAACAGTAAATAGATTATAAATAAAATAGAATAATCATAATAAGAGTGCTGGAATTTAGTCAATGTATCAGTAGACGAGAACACAAATGAACCCTGTCAAGAAAACAATTGCACTTTATATTTCGTAAAATTATTTCATTTGTAAATTAAAGAAAACAGACTAATGTCCATGACCTCTGAAAATACAAATGAATGCATCCATCTCCACTTGTCAGAAAATTCGAGAATACAAATATCACTTTAAGCCTTGTCTTTAAATAAGTTTAGATTTTAAAGTCAAATCAGATATAACAGAAATAGTTGTTAGAAATTATACTTAAGTAAAAAGAAATAAAAGATAGTATCTCATTTTATAAATCTTTGCAAATAATAAAGAGAAGTTAATTAATCATGATTTTTGTAATAAATCCAGGATAACGATATATGTAAATGAAATAATGTATATCCTTTTTCCTTGGGCATGTTTAATTGTCAGAAAAATTTGAATAAAATCATATACCACCACTTTATTTTAAGCTGATTTTGAAATTCACTCTTATTTCTACACATTAAAGCAATGTTAAACCATTTTACTTTAGCTTTTCCTGACCATAAAAGGCAAATATGCACATCCACAATTTCTCTGCCCACGGAAGCTGGCTGCTTTCTTTTATTTATATATTCTTCAGTGCTATGTTTTTATTTTAAACCTTTTATTATTATATGACTTTTATTTATAATTTACAAAGGTTTATAAAATGAGGTGTTGTCTCCTACTTTCGTTTATTTTAGTATAATTTCTCAGTTCTACTTGCTATTATATCTGAAATTGAGTTTCAGATTAACCCTTATTCCTCGCAGGTGTGAGAAAAACCAAGTCTTATTTCCATCTGAGACTAAAGTTAAAATTAAGGAGTACTATTTTATTATTATTATTTTTGACAATGAAATATAAATGTATACATTTATAAATTCACAGCCTGTGGAAGTTATTCTGGTTTTTGTGTTTACTAGAATATAAAATAGTTATCCTTAAGATTATTACTGTGCTTCAGAAATATAGCTACATTTTACGGACAAATCAAACTATAAAAGGGTCAACTGTTAGGGAAAAATTTCATCAAGAGTAAATTTATTCATTTCATTTTTATGATTTATTCATATTTTAAAACTTTATTCTTAATATCTATGAACTAACTGATATATCTATGAATTTTATGAGTTAAATAATAAACTTTTGAGGGCAATTTCTTGATTGATTTATTAATTTTGGTTTTTGCTTACAAGTGAAAAAAAAGTAATACATATACATGTATATAATTGTTTTAGACCTTATCAGATGAGAAATTAATTAGACATAGTTAAAAGAACTTTGTATTATTAACTATAAATGTATATTCTGTCATTGCAAGCTGTCAAATTATTGGCATTATTACTCACAAGATTTTGACTAGTGGACGATATATAGAATTTATACTTAAATATTTTTTTTATAAATGAAAAAATAAAATGTGCTACATTATAAAATTATCTTACAAAGTGATAATAGTATTCTGAAATGGTTATCATAAAGATTGGCAGAAAATTTCTAGTTCATATCCCCTTTATTAAAATAACTATTGACATGGAGTTCTTGTATTGTATATTTATATAATATTGTATGTTTAGAAATATCAAAGTTTCTTTATTCAGTTAATTATTTAATACATATGAGAGGAAAACATATTTTAAATTTATTGTAACATTCTAATAATTTAATTTTGTGTAAGTCATAAAAAATTTCATAGCACCCAGTGGTATATGTGATAGATTCTTCATTATTTTGGAGGTGTGTAGTGGTAATTTTCATTTCAAATGCTTTTAAAATATTGATTTAAAAACTTTTGAATTAATCTGTGTAAAATTACTCATGTTAAATGAAAAATTCTTTCAGAAAGTTTACAAAGTAGTTGCTTTTCTAGTCCTTATAACAATTTGTGTGTTTTTTTTTTAAATTAATTTAATCAACTTTTTGAATTTACATGCAATATCAAAAATGTTTTCTTGCTTCGCAATACCTTTATGGTATATATCTTAAAAATTAAAAAATGATACCAATTCACATAAGTCAAAATTTACTGGTTCTTAAATCTCTTATGTTTTAAATATCATCATACTTATTTCGTGACGCATGCCTAGATGGATTGGGAAAAAAACTCTTGTAAAATTAAATATATCCCTGTCAATATTTTTAATTTTTGTGAGCTTATAAACAACTAATTTTCTTCTCAGCTGTAAAAAAATATAATTATTTAAGATTTATGAAAAGAAAATGTTTTATTATTTTGTTTTCTGTATTTGTTTTTTTTAATAGCCCCAGAGCAGTATTTTGAATTGTTGTAATCTTACAAATAGATACGGTTCTTTAACACGGGTTTACAAAATTTAATTACTTAATATTTATGAGAAGAAAAATGTTTTAAGTATAATTCAAAATTATGAAATTTTAACAATGTACAGTTGTGTTGTTTAAATACAAGTATAATGTATATACTGGACTTTAGATTCAAGTAGAGAAAATTTGAACACAGTCTTTCAGTTCTCTTCAGCTATCCATATCATCTTATATAGCCAATATATATGAAAAAAACTCCAGTATACATATTTCATGCTGAACCAGCAATCATCAGTTGGTTCAGATCATAACATTCCAATATATAAAATAAGTATATTAAGGATTATTTATCTTTTTCACGTGTGTGGTCATGTGTATCCATTATATATGATAGAGTGGTTAGCTAAGGAAAGCTTGAAAGTCTGTGTTCAAATCCCCTCTAATGTACAACTCATAAAAAATGCTGAGAGATCCAGTGCAGCATTCCAATGGATTTTGTAATTTATTACTAGATAAACTGTTTATTCTCATTTAAAATATATAATTATTTAATAGCATTTAAAATTGTAATAACTCAGCTTTCCATATAAGGGCATTTTATGAACTTCACATGAATACATAGCTAAATAATAAAACTTTTGGTACCAGTTTATATTTATTTCTTTAAAAACAAATTAAATAAACATTTGAATTAATGTGTGATGCAAAATGTTTCAAATTATGTTCATAGTCTATGTCCTCTGCAATCTACTTCTATATCCTGTAAATAAGGGAGCTGTAACAATTCATAAAAGTCGAAGCCTAACTATTTTTGGAATTTCTTCAGTACTCTTAGGCTCAAGTAAACTTGAGCATGGTTTTAACTTGCTGTAAAAGTATCAATTTTTATATTATCGTAGCAAATTTATGCTCATTTTAAAGCTTAAAAAGTACTGTAAGATGCTGCTCTCTCTAGAATTATTTTAAAGTAAAAAAGTTAATAATATTTAAATTTGAAGTTACAACAATGGGAGAAAGCAGACTTTTCTAGATTGATTGGTGTTCATTTTGAACAAAAGGGAGCACATGTTAATAATTTTCATCACTTCAACTTCTTTGTTTTGATTTTGAAAATGAAAATGAATTTTTTAGAGTGTTTTTCTAGTATTCTTTTTATATTATAAATTATTTTGATACAATATGCTGAAAAAAAATTATTTTAGAAACATAGTTAAGATTTTAGTAAAAATTATTTACTTTTACATGAACATAAATTGAGAAAAAAATCAATGATATACACAACATTTTCTATTAGGTTACAAGTGTTTTTTTTTTTAGGTTTTCATATTCTGATAAATTATTAACTTGCTTTTTACAAACAAAACTAAAACAAATATAATATTAAAAGATGAATATAATTTTACTGTTTTTTTTCTATAATTGACCAATCAAAAGTTTAGAGTTTTAACTCACTCAACCAAGCAGATTTTTGTTTGATAAAAAGGTCAAACATCTTCATATTTATTTTACACTACATATCTAATTATGACATTTCCGAGCAGAAATTTAGAAGTATATTTGAGTCAACATTACTAAAAATTTTATTGCTATATAAATGTAAAATTTTGGTTGTGTTTGTTTTATAATTCAACAAATAATGCACCATGTCCTGATGAATTATTCATGATTTCCTTTCATTATTTTGGTCAATTTATATAAACGAAATTTTTGCTCTATAATACTTAATTTTTCATAAAACAATTGGAAATTTATAATAAGCATCAAATTCTTAATCATTTTCAAATGCCTTTATAAAAACTCAAAAAAGAAGTAGCACTGATTAAAATATTCCAGATGTTGGGAAATGTTTTAAATGGAAAGAATTATATTTTTTTTATAAAGTGAAATAAAATTTGATTTTATATATTTTAAATTAATTAAATTGTATTTGTATTTATGTATTTAATTTCTCACTTGCAGTGGAGTATAAACAATATACCATGTTGTTTAAATTCCACAGCCGTTTTTCAAATTGAGTTAGTCATATGAGAAATATATTTAAACTAAAATCCTAAAAGTTAGTCAAATTCAGTTATTGTAGTATTGCAGTTGGTAGCATATATTATTACTGCATGTAAAATAGGTAAATATATGATATAAAAACAGCTACATTGCCAAGTGTTGGTGGCCTAGTGGTTAGCATATCTGCCTTCCAAACAGCTGGCCCAAGTTCACTTCCCAGTCAATGAATTTGACACATGAAAAAGAAAAAAAACAGCTACATGTTGCATTATATTTCTTTATTTTACTAACGTGAGGAAAATCACAGTTATATATGTAAATGACGTTTGTTCTTATCTCCTATTATTATTTATATAAAAATACTATATTTATCTCCATTTCTGTATTATGCATTCTAATGGATAGTATAAACTATAGCAATATATAGCTGCTCTCATAGTTTATATATTTACATATTATTTGCATGAAATGTTAATACATGAATTATCAGCAACAATTCCATAAAATATAACTTTTCCCACTCTGTTTTAATACTAAATTTGATCAGCAGTTAGAATTTGATTTAAAATATATTTCTCAAGTTCTAAACTAATTCATAAAAATGGTTACGAAATTTTAACATCTTTGTGTTTTTTTCAAGCTCCATTTGGAACTGAGTAATTAAAGATGTGGTGCTAATGAAATTTAATTAATTTAAAATAAATTATTATTTATGTAAATGAGTTTTAATTATCAGTCTGTTACACTTTTATTTGTCACATTATTCTATTAATGTCAGCTGAGTGGTTGATGAAGCTATTAGAATATAAATGATTCATTTGCATCATTTACTAATTTGGTGATCTGGCTGTAAAGATACTAAAAAAAAAACATACTAAAAACCAGAGATAACGAAACTAACAAAAATTATTGAAAAATTTCATAAAATTTGACTTTACAGTATAATGAAAGCAATTACATTGTTGTGACATTGTCATTTGCTTAAAAACAATAGTGAAGAACAAAATTCCATTTATGATTGGTTGTACTATTTCTCCTTTAAACATCTAATGGAGATCAAATTTATTAGTACTTGTTTTTATCAACAATTTTAGAGTATGTAAAAAATAATAAATATTAAAATTTTTGTGAGTAGGAAAGTTAAACTTACAGTGAATATTTTTGATCTAAGTTTGATTAAGGCCATATTTATGCCAATTTTCAACTCACATGTTTATAGTAGATAACAACTTTAATCATTTTTCTTGAACATCCAATTATAGTAAAACTTTTTGACAATTAAATTTTCTACATCAACAACTTTGGATTACAATATATAAAAATATTTAATATAATCAATAAAAGATCACTTCAATAGTTGTTAATAATGCTCACACTCAAAACTTTGTAAATGTGCTCTATTTCACCAGAAATACCAATAATGTCAAAAATCATGTTTTTATATTGAATATCAATGTTGTGATTATCATATCTCACCTTGCCTTCAAATAATGGAGTAGTCCAGATTTATCACGATTGGATTCAGCATGTATTGCTGCTAATCAATGCATATATAAAAAGATAATGTACAGCCAATGGCAAGAACAGCCCAATCGTTAATGATGCTCATTGAATCCAAATGTTTCCATCAAGTTAGGAGATCTGGAAATAAATAGGTATCCTTTTTGAAGGTAAAGTCAGAGAACAATTGTCAAACCTGAAAGGCAGTATGTATGTTCCCCAGAGAACAACTTTCAAACTGAAAGGCAGTATATATATTCTCCAGAGAAGCCTGGTTCTTTCTATATAGTTGATGGGAAACTTCTGATAACCTGAACAGCAGTGATTATTCACCAGACTATATCTATTTTCGCTAATGGTTAACACAGTGAGGCAAGTGCATGGTTAGGATTGGAAGCTGCCAGAATGAAATTCTGTCATAGTACAGCCCGAAGTGTACCTACTCATAAGGCAGACTGTCAAGTACAGCTGGAATTGGGTATAAATCTATAAGGACCTATAGAGTTTCTTCTTTAACAATTCACATTAGAGCTCATCGCTATACTTCGCTAAATGGTAGCAGGCGGATTATAGCCATTAAAAATAGTGTAAATATGTGAGTGCACATTTATATTTACATTTGTTTGTATTTATAAATTTGTGATTATTAAATAATATATATTTGCTAAACAAACACAACAAAAGATTTGGTGCAGTTCAACAACAAAAAAATTTTCCCCACAGCTGGAAAGAAAAAGATTAAACAAAATATCTTGCCTCACTGGGTCATTATATTATGTCATGATTCAGAATAAAATAAATGCAAATGTTATTGGCATGACTAAAATTTTGTAAAATCAATCAAGAGTGGTTACTCCTAGTTTAAAGTCAGAAACTTCCCCTAGTGGCTTGATAGATTTTGTCTTTATCGGAAATTGACAGTTATGCAAACAGTAATTCGTCAAATAAATATTAAAAGATCATTTCCAAGTAGTGACTCACAATTTAATTTTTTTCTTCTCCCTTTCATGATAAAAAGGAAAAAAATGTCACAGTAACTAATGTTGTCTCAATTGAAGCATTTGATCTAGTCTATCTAGAGGATTGGCCAAGCTTTTTACAAATTAATCAATTAAAATAGCCATGCTTGTGTCAATAATAGGACTCCAGACTTATAAAGTTCTTAAATCACAAACAATGTCAGAGATACTGGCTGATCTAGATTTTGCCAAGGCATTATCTATACTAGTCAATTTTTTACTCTTAAACCCATAATGATAATGCAGAGATATCATTTCAATCTTTGTGCTCAATGGTAAGGAGAAAAGGCTAAAGATTTTTATGTTAAAATATAGTCATTAGCATTAAAATACGATTTTAAAGATTTTTTTAATGAATCTTTGGGAGATTGATTTATCTATGGATTGAGCAATTATAATCTTAAGGGCAAGCTACTAATGGATTCTAGTATAATCTTTGAATCTGCTCTGTCTCAAGCAACACTAGCAGAGTCAACAGCTAGTCAAGCAAAGCCATTGAAAAAAAATTACAATATTCAAAGTATTGAGCAGAACTCTGAATCAGTCAAGAACCCAGCAGATAGCTCAAAGAAATCAACAACAATAAGTAAAAAGCTTTGTTACAGGTGTAATAAAATGACACATGCACACACAGAAGGTCCAGACTGCTATATGTTGTTCACACAAATCTGCTGGGTTTAAAAAAACAATAAGTAACTAATGACAGAATGGATGAAATCATTCCAAAAGGCAATTTAAACTTTAAAAAACAACAAATTGCCTCTATAAACAATGTGAGAAACAGAGACTCTCTTGTCAATCCCACTAATTTAGCTGTCCTGAAAGCTATTTTAATACAGTTTATTATTACTCTTGAATTCTGCTGTGACAAATCTTAGAATCAAATATTATGAATATAACTTTCTGTGGGATCTGAAAATGATTTCCATTCATAGTTTGATTTGTAGAGTCATCTGAAAACTCACTTTTAATTCTTTTTCTCTTTGTGTCTTTTTATTTTTTGAGTTATAAAAGAACATTCAAATAGCTACTAATGATAGTGATTACCATAAAATATATAAATACTGTTTAAGTAAATCATATAAAAATTATACACTTTTGAAAATCACTGTGAGCTGTTCTGTAATCTCAATCTAAACATTTTTAAAATTATGGCATATTTATTTCTGAGGAATAAACATGTCTACATAAAAAATTAAAGTTTCAGATTCAAAATGTCTTAAGAAGATGTAATTTAATATGGAAAAATATAATATTTACCAAAGCTACATACTTTTCACTAATTCATAATTTTTAAAAAAAATCAAATTTAGATGTTGGATTTGATACAAACAATTTTTATGAAAATCGTTTTTATCTAAGATTTGTAAGATGTATATTTAATTATTTATAATCAGACACACTTTTTTAACAGTTATTAATAAAAAAGATTTTGGTATTCTAAAACAGGCTAATCTCTCCATACAGAAGTGCCACTCAGGGCAAGCCAGAGTAATCAGTGGGTTCCAGAAGCCTTGTGCATAAAATCTTTATCTACTGCCTACTCATCCAATATCCTCAGACTGCTTTCTGGCTTGTGGCCTTCGTCATTGAGGATCCTTGGATCTAAGAGCACTGTACATAGAGTTTTTCCTGTTTTAATAACAGTTATGAGCAAGCATAAAAAATGGTGATCATGTGATGTTCGGACTTTGCTATCCTGTTTTCATTGCCATAAATTTTTTTTTTCTTTTTTTATAAATAAACCATATTATTATGAGATGAAATTCAATATTATAGTTTTTAATGATGTGCAAAAAAAAAAAATAAAGTGCTCAGAAGTATTATTAAAGAAGATCTTAAACACCATTGAATTAATTTTTTTTAATTTGGAATTATTATATTCTATTTCAAGTAAAAAAGATAAAGCATTCTAATGTATAGTTTTGTAATAGTTCCTTAATGTTTTGAATTGTATTTTGGTGAGGATTTGAGTGTGTTTTTTATTCTTTTTATACGTTCTTACTAATAACAATTCTGGATTGGCAATGGGTTGAACTTTAATCAAATTAAAAACAATAGAAAGACGAAAAATCACATGTAGAATATAATTTATTCCATTAGAAAGCCTTACTAGAGTTTTCTAATTAATTAATTTACTCCAAAATTAAAAAATAAAATTGGTTAAATAAAAATACACATGGATAATTAATTATTCTACTTGATTATTTGCATGTTTAAAAATAATGGTGTACAATTATAAAATTAAATCGAAATATGACTTATGAATAATTCATCTTGGATCAGCTTTATATTTCTGAGATATTGAGTTTTACAATTTTGCTTTATAAATATATTATTGAAGTAAAAATTAGTTAATTAAAGAATTTTTATTTATATTTTTTAGAAATTATAACTATTTTGACAACTTTATTATCGATAAAACAGAATTTCTATCTTAAGGATAACATAAAAACTTGTAATACTTGCAAAAAAAAAAAAACCCCGAAGATGGTCACACCTTTTCATAATATTAAAGTTTTTTTTTAACTTTCAAGTAAACATTCTTAAAAAAGTAAATATAGAATCAAATGTTTTAAAAGGTAATAGTTTTTTTAAAATTATTAATAAAAATATACATAAAATGTTTATAAATATTTGATTCTATATTTAAATTAATTATTCACATAACTTTCTTGTTAGTCATCAAAACATTTTTTAAAGTTAGAAATGCATCAACTGATTAGAAGTTTTAAATATAGAATCAAATATTTTAACAAATAATAATTTTTAAAATTATTATTAAAGATATACATATAATTGTTTATAAATATTTGATTCTGTATTTAAATTAGTTTTCATATATTTTTTTTATTAACTACTAAAATATTTTCTTATGTTAAGTTTTTATTGTAAATAATTGAATTAATATTTTTGTTATCAAATAATATTATTATTATCGTTGTATACATTAGTATATTTTTTAAAACATAAATTGTAAGTAAACATATATCTATCATTACAATGTATTTACTATACTGGTCAAAATTGTATGTTAATCTAACAAAACCTAGAATCTGAATAAAAGTGTCTCAAATTCAGTCATGTCCAAGATACCCAGGTCAGGAGCAATCATGAATTTTAACATATTGCTTGTTCCCCAGATCTATAACACTATGATGCATCAACATTTATTCAATTCCAGTCCTGGAGACACAGTGGATAAGCATGATATCTTATGGTTATTTGTGATAGAGCTAACATATATGTAACGTATATGTGTGTGACCTCAAGTAACCCAGGATAATAAAATATCAAATATGAAGTATTATACTTCTAAACATACAGTAAGAGATACTTAATAATGATTTCAAGAATTGGATTATATGTAAAAAGAAGTTTGAATTATTCTAAAAAACAAAATTATTATACAAGTGTGCTTATCATTCATTTCACGCTAAACAATTTGAATAAATAATCAGAATAACATTGGTGTCCATTATGAGAATTCATAATGATAAAATTACAATTATAAAATAAATACACATGTGTGTGCATACAATTTATCTCTAAGTGTTGTTTAGTTACATGCCAATGATTTATTAAATAAGCTTTTACAAAATAGGTTTAAAAATAAAAATGCTATTTAGAATCGATGTGCAATTAACCAAATGACCTAATTAAATATTGTACCGGTCAGAATTGTATGTTCGTCTAACAAGAATTAGGACCTAAGCAAAAGTACCTAGAGTTCAATCATATACAAGATACACAGGTCAGGGATACTCATGGACTCTGCCCTATTGCCCACTTCCCAAGTCTATCACATTACAAACAACATTTCCGATGATAGCAGCCTACTCTTCAATTTACTCCGGCCCAGAAAGGTTCAGCAAAGATACAAGAGACCTACGGCTTAACTAATTAATAACGCAAAGTAATGATAGACGTGCACACACAAACCAACAAAAATATCCAAAAAATAGCTTATTAAATGTGAATTTATTAAACGTGATATTAATAATAATTGACCAATCATGTGAATCACTAGATATGGAGATTTACGATAAATTAGAACATATATATCTTGAACACTCGATTTAGGTTTCACTTATAGTTACCTGGGCATTCAATGTCAAACCGGATAACATAACAAGGTTTGATGGATATGCACCAATAAATATACATAATGATAAATTAATTATTGGAGAGCTGCGGCTTAATATGCTAATGTGATTTAACGGGTTGATATTGCTCACGCTATGATATTTCTAAGTTAAGGAAACTAACCCCTGACAATAGTTTTCAGAATGAATGCTAATTACATAGAATATGATCAAACTTAATAACAGTACGAAGGTTTGTTTTATTCAACATATGATTACATTTACATTAAAATGAATGACACAATTTGATAACCATACGCGAGCTTTTATAACGGTTATACTTTAAATCATAAATGACCTGAAAAGTATTGATTACATTTGAATTTTATGGAAGGTACATTAATTATAAATCAATTATTGTGGAACCTTATGAGATGATTCATTTATTTTTTATCTATGAAGAGAAATAGGGAAAAATGATCATTTTGATATTATCGTGCGAGTCTACATTTATAGATTTTCTCAATAGTTAATTAATGATGTATTAATAGCGGTTGAATGAAGGATGGGTAGTGCTAATAAGCGATAATGTATATATACTAAAGTTAATTAAATTTAAACTATAACAAGAATTTTGGGATGACTTAGGGAACTTATATCATCACGGCGAATAGACATCTGCACCATATGAAAGGATAAGAATGATAACGTGTGAACCGCATGATAAGGCCTGAGTGGACGATGAGCTTCATTTATTTGGGAGTGAAGAAAATTAATCTTATCCGCATTTGTGACGGATATCATTGGGAATTGGTTGGCAGGATACTATGGTTCCTACTCGTAGGATGTTAACCTATAGCAGCGTTTACCTAACCTAAGACAATCTGTAAGAGCTGGGGCCTCCACGCTCTGTCAAGAATTGTGCTTTATATAAGTATTCCATTATCGAGAAAACGCATGACAACGTCATTTCTGAATTAGGAATGTTATCACCGGGACACGTTACGAAAGCTGTCAGGTTTGATTTACCCTGATTTATACAGCCTTAAAATACTAATTAAGTCTAACGTAATGAAATAATGATCTAAAAGCAGTCCCAAATGGGGCATACAACTTACTTAAAGAGTATATTCAATATCTTAAGGATAAATATTAAAACATTAAAAATTCCTTCGCTAAACACATATTAACCCACCCGAGAACTAAGTGACTTAAATTATTGTTAGATGGCGGGGCAATTTATAAAATGAATCATCTAGACATAAGGATCTGAATTAAAGTTATGTAATAATCAATTTTCATCATGTTAATCAATAGCGTAGAGCAATAGTAAATCATTTATTTAAATAGTAGTGAAAAGCATAATATTCATTATTAAAACATAATTTAGGAAAATCTCTCGATTGGGCGAATTTTATAATGTGAATACTCTTACGTTTACGATTAAATATTCCGCAATGGCAGAATAGCAAAAATAAATAGGATTGATTCGCCAGATCGAGTTATTAGCATACTAAAAATTGATATGATTTGCATAATATTAAATAAACATTGCCGCATTAAAATAAAATACAAGGAAAGTGAGAACCTAGCAATCGAGTTTAGAAAGTGAGAATTACAGTTGAAATATACAACAAACAGAAATAATAAAACAAAGAAAAGAGGTCATTATTTAGGCAGTTAATCGGCTTAGCACTACCGATCACGAAATAAGTAATTACATTTTTACATTAGGAGAAATTTCAGAACTAGAAATGTTTACATTTATATTTTACAATAGAAAAGGTTATTTAAGATGAAAGTTCGTCTATACGGCAAGGAATTACCTTTCTTTCCGATGAATTTCCAGCCGGGTGCACACGTGTTGGTTCCATGTTTGATAAAGAAATTAATTTATTACAAATTGACGAAATTAAGGTTTCGGTCCATTCTTTATTCAATATTAAGTTCATTTTGACAGCAATTGATGAACGATGGTTTCCGAGTATTTAGGCATCGGTTAGATTTTTTGGAGAGATCCGGGGAAGCAAATCTATGTTTTATTAGCCCGTCATATTGCCGTTCAGAGGGGTGTGACTTCCCCTTAGCAAGGCGTTAGAAAAATGACATGTCTTCTTCCTTTAGTTAGAAAATGTGGTTGCATTTATACTCATTATCACCGCCGCTGGGTAATTCCCGGATGTTTTAATAACTACAATGATACAGCATATTTTGGACTACAAACGAGATTAAGTTCGAGAGTTAGTTTTTATCTAATTCCCGGATGTTTTAATAACTACAATGATACAGCATATTTTGGACTACAAACGAGATTAAGTTCGAGAGTTAGTTTTGGTCTACTTTAAGCTGAAAATAGACCTGCGGAATCAATGTGAACTAATCATGACACTTAAATAAATCTATATTACGATAAAACAAATTTCTTTTATAATTTGGAAGACGGTAAGTCTTTTATTTACTAATTTTACGTTCCCCTCTCGAACTTTCTCTCTATGAAAATATATGTATGAATAAAATATACATTATGCAACGCTTTAAATTATTAAAGTTGATCTGTTACACACACATACGCACGATTGTTTACCGTAATGAAAATATAGTTTGTTTTTTTATGCATATTAATTTTAAATGAATTTAAAGTTTACAAATACATAAACAATCATGCGCATTGGTATACCTTCACTCTCCAGTGGTCTATAATTAAATGGTTGGGTTTGAATCCATGTTTGGAGGTTTCAAACATTATTAGAGAGTGAAGCTGAATGTGTGCAACAGATTCCGCTTCAATATATATTTAAAAGATTCAGACATGTTACTGTCTGATATATAATTCCATTAATAATAATCCAACTCAAGATATGATCAAAGTAACTCAGATCATACGTAGATTATACAGATATTGATATAATAGTAATATCAGGTAAACATGTTTTCTGGCATTTATATTTATTATGGGAAAATTGCAATATTGCTTGCATTAAATGATTTGAATATGCAAATGTATGCATGTTCAGAGTGGTAAATTTTATAATAATAAAATATATAAGGTAAAATCTTAAATAAAGATTGAATTTATATACGCATTTGGGAATCACTTGCCCAAGGGAATAACGTTAATGCAAGCTTAACTCGTGACATTCTAAATATCAAACTTAATAATTAAAATAATATGTTGGTTAACCTGCTCACAACATTATGATTTACAGATTAGTTTCAGGCTTAAATTTAAAATATTGGGAAAATGGCGGTACCAGCATAAAACAGCTAATATGCAGTTCAGGCCATTTCCAGCCTATGAAACACTTCATCACTGATCTTAATGAAGGAAGGTATTCTCACTTTTCTGGTGATGCTATACCTGGAGAGGAGGAAGGTGCGATGGGCCAGCTGTCCCAGGGTCCTCCCACACAGCGCATTTGCTACTCTTTTCAAATGTGCTTTAGGACACAAGAAATACCATACTAAAACATTTATAAACAAAGAAGGGATTCAGAGTTTCTGGTCATCCCAGATCATGACAAAGTAAATATAACAATAAGAATGTGTCACTAATGATGCACAATAATTACAGCCTAAATACAAAATAATGATCAGACATAAATGACATGAATTTAATATTAAACCAACTTAGCTAATTATTTCTTAAACTAAGTGAATGTCATATATGCGATTAGGTTTTCTCTTTATTAAATGGGTCCCATATGAGTTTAAATAAAAGTATGCAAATATTAATTCATGTCATGCTCCAGGCGATACACAGCTATATTTATTGCATTATTAAATACAGAGTGGTGATCATTACCAATATTGAAAATGTTATAAATAAACCTTAAGTTGATATTCTATAATAATAATAGATTAACTTTTAATATATATATATATATATATATATATATATATATATATATATAAATATATATATATATATATATATATATATATAGCCTTACAGGGATGTGCCTTTAAACACTTGTAGCACTATTTAATCATTTTCCCAACCCAGAAAGCAGAGGCTTTAAAATAAATGAATTTAAATTAATGAAAAATATTCCTTGAATAACTGGGGTTTAGAATACTAAGGATAAAAGTGCTCATGAGGCAGAGTAAAATTGGCATATAATTAGGTATTAAAATAAAATACATAAATCAAAAATAAATATATCAATAAAATTCTATTGTACTAATCTAAAATGTGAAATGGATTAAGACAATAACATAACGATTTGATAAGGTTATAAAGACCCATAATAATAGGTTAGTTACAAGTATATAACTGGCATTTAACTACCAGTGAATAAACATAGGCAAAATACATTAGCCAAAATTGTATGATCAAAAGCTGTATAGATCCTCCAATATCACACCACAAGGCATCCACTCCAAAGCTAGTACACCCACATTTGCTCTATATGCATTTTGGTTTACTTGCTGCAGTTTTACATTCAGTAACAACATAAAATATGATCCTCCTACCTTCTTTGACAAATTGATGTAGCTTGAAGTTAGAGACAACAATATAACAATCTGTAATATTTTACCACACCTGATCACCCCTAAAACATTACTCACCATCCAACTACAGATCCATTACCCACACAGTCACTACCTCCAAAAATGCACACCACAAGCCAACGGTCACACAGTTTATATTAATCTAATCCCATTTAATTGGAAGTTACTTGCTTTAAGCCAAACAACATGCATGTCAACTTGAACTTTTACAATTTATCCTGAACCCATCAAACCTACATCATTCTCTACTGTAGCTACACATCAATATAGGATGTACACAATATAGGAATATGGCAATTCAGTACTGCCAAAGCAACCATCTGTATAACAGCAAAATTACCTGCCTTTGGCCTTGCTAGAAAAAAACAACAACTAGAATTGTAACTAGGCAACCATTGTTAGTTATTTAAGCTATTATATGTGTAGTGTATGATGTTTAGTGTCAGTTGTATGTGGAATTTTTACCATCAGTTTGGCATTAATCCAATGATTAGTGTATGGATGGTCATATCTGCTGCACTGTCTTGCAATATTCTTGTGTTATATATGATTTTTGTGTTGTGACACTGCAGTATAGTATGATGTAAGTTTGATAAGTTCAGGATGAACTGTAGATGTTACGGTTAATATGCTTGATGTTTGGCTTATTGCATGTAATTTTCAATTATATGTAATTATATCAATATAAGCTATGTGTCTGTTGGTTTATGGTAATATAATTTTGGAGGGAGATATCTGTAGAAGAAATTGGAACTATGGTTGGTAAGTAACTACTAAGAGGTTTTATTATGGTCTAAGAAGTGACCAGGTTGAAGCAAAAATATCAAGATATGCTATTTTCTTATGTTTGACATTAAGTGATCTCAGGTTGTTGTAGAATGTAGAATAACATGCTGTATTGTTAACAAATGTTAAAGTGTAATGAGTGCACTAAAATGCATATAGAGCAAACATGGCTCTTCAAGATGTCGGGTGGAATCTCTGAAGAATGTGGTGTTGGAGTTTAGGAGAGTGGTGTTGGATATCTGGAGATTTTGAGCTTCTATATCCAGTCTAGTTTAAAGCTGAGTAGTTATAAAACAGGTATTCTTGAGTTTTCCCCTCAAAAACATTAGGTACAGAAATGGTCAAGATTAAAATACTTGTGCCTATACTGCAGAAAATATAAAATAGTTGTGGAAATTAATTTTGATGAAGAAATCACAATAGTTTAGTTTATGAAGCCATTTTTTAATTGTTTCGGTATGGTTTTGATAAATTGCTATTAGGGAGGTTTGGATTAATCAAGTCATAGATGTACCATTGTATGTATCTGCATATACACTGAAGAAATATTTATGTGAATATGTTTCTTAAGTGTTTAATGACAGTTGATAGATAATTTGTATGTGAAGGGAGAGTATCTTTGGCATTATCTGGAGTAGGAAGTCTAGTTTTATGAAGCAACCAAATGTTATTGCAATTAATTTTGAAGTTTTTTACATATCAAAAATGTCAATGGTGTGCAATCTCAATCCATTAATTTGGCAAGATATAGACAGTGTTCTTCATTGCCACAAATGTTTGTTGCAAATTGACAAGTTTTGGATGGTTTGTAGCATGTTATTATGACAGTATAGTAAGTTATACAAATGATGACCAATTGATTTATCAATTGAACTTTTGAGTACATGAATGGATAGGATTTTTATAGTGAATTGGTAATTCTCTCACCCTTGGTTATCACATTAGTGCCCATATAAAAGGAAACCAACAAATTTGATAGGGGTACTGTTTTAACTCTGGCTTTATGGCTTACTATTGTAGAGGACAGGCAATTTCTTGTTCAGATTTAACTTTAGACTGTCAGTAAGTATAAGCTCTTGATAAATTTTGTGCAGAGTTTCTGATGTCTGGTAATTGTTTTTTTGGAAAGGAAGAAGGCAGTAGTGTTATCCATTTGTGCAATGAATGCTATATGTGCTGAGGTCTTTGTTATCTGAATCCCTGTGAAATATTAGCAATTTTAATCTACTTCCATATTTATTTCTATATCTAAAAAGTGATATATTTCCTAAGAAATCTACTATAATTAGATATCTTATAGTTTTTAAATGTATTATTAAAATTATATATTTTTTTAATAATTATAAGCTGTGAAAGTTTATCAACACCAAGTAAATCAGTAATAACTTCAATATGTTTGTAGTATTTATTAGAATAATAATTTTATTTTGGAATGACTTTAATCATGTTAAACTGGATGTAATTAAAAAACCACATAATGTAACTCCATCATAACAGAGACTATACTTAATGCTCTGTAAATTTTGTTAATATATTGTATGGTTGAAAAAATGAAAATTTATAAAACATAAAGTAGTAATGTCTGAAACATTGTAAAAGTTGGTTAATGTGATTTTACCATGGCATTCTATTATCAATAATAACACCAACATATTTAAGCTTATCAATTTATTCAATCTGTATGTATGCAGAAATCATTATATGGAAAATTCTGAAAGTTAGTATAATTGTTGGAGTGGATGAAAATATTAAAGCTTTTCTTTTCAAATGTAGTGAAGACGTTTACATAAATTTAATTGTGCTTTTATGAATGATAACATTTTTTATCAGAACACTAATTAACATTTTATTCCAGTTAGTTTGAAGATTTTTTTAAGAATCTTCTATATTTGAATTTATACTGATTAAATTACTATTATCTGCATACTGGAACATTAATATTTTATTGCAAATTTCACCAACATCACAGCATGAATTTCAGTAGAACTTGTATTATTTTCTTGCTCAATTCTAAGTTTTTCTTTTGAAAGCATAACCAGGATTACATTTAAAATTTTCATTTTAAGATGTTACATTTTTAATTTCCGTTTTAAGATCTTTATATTCCTTTTTATAAGATTTTATTCTATTGATAATGCCATTATATTTAATTGACATGATATTAAAAGGATCTCGCAATAACACAACTTTTTTTAAAAATTAGAAATTAAGACAATTTTCCCATTAACATTTAATAATAATTTAAAATCACCAATTTCTTTTTTTTTTTTTTAAAAAAAATGTAAGCAAATCTATTTTATTATACTATTGTTACTCATGTTTTTACATGTAGAAGATTTTAAGTCGCAGCAATAAAATGATAATTAATTTTAGAGACTACATTTGGAAAAATCACCTTCTTATCCAAATTGCATCTTTGCAAAAACACTCCATGTAAAAAAAAAAAAAAGATTCTTTCAAATATTTGATGTAAAATTAATTTCAAAATACTTCACTAGATGGCGATAAAAAGTTTCCAACATATTCTTCAAAAATAGTCAAAAATCACATGACCTTTTTTTTTTTTTAAGCTTGTAAATAAAATATATAAAGAGCTTTGCTAATTGCTCTAACAAGCTTTGTTGATAAATGCTTAGCAAGGTTTCTAATAGAGATATTTTAAATGCTTTATCAACAAAGCTTTTCTCTTTTTCAAAAAGTGCGGAGGAGAGCCAATCCTTTAAATCTCAATCTTCCAATTCGTATGACTAAAACCTTGATTAAACAAAAGATAGTCCCTTGAAATAATTTGAATTAAAAAACAGATTGTTCATTTATAATCAATACTGTTCCAATATATATGTAAATCTTAATTGAAAATAATCCAAAATAAAATCTACCAATTGCAAAAATGTTTATGGACAAAAAGATATACTATGAAATTATATAAAAATAAATATAACTAGAATTTTATGAAGTTGTCATTTTTTAATGGATTTTAAATGTTTGGTTTAAAATCACTTGTAGCATTTCCTTATACTTTGGCATCAGATATATATATATATATTAGAACAAAATTGACCGACTTTCTTTTGTGCACATTATTTTAGCAGAGCTTCTATTTGTTCAGCATGATAGTGTTAGAACCGCTCCCTTAACTTTACCGTCACATTTTGTGGAATCACATGTGAACAAATTAAATTCAGTAGCAGTGATTCTCCTTAAAATGAATGTAAATTAAAATTTTAACGCTATTTCTTTTTTAGTTTGTTTATGCCATTTATTTTGACTATGCAGGATTTACATAGATAATCATGTATCAGAAATTTATATAGTATCTTAAAAATGAATCTATTCATTCAGCATTCAGTTATCATGGACTTAGGTTTTTGGAACATTTATACAAGTTTGAAAACAATGACTTTTTTGTTAAAGTTTTTTTACAATTTTTATTTGTACTCTTTCTATATTTTTTGAAGACCTACTAGCTAGCTACTCCCACCATAAGCTCTTATGTTTAGAGCAATTTTAAACTGAAAATCTAAGTTATAAAAATTTTTCAAAAATTAGACAATCTCAATAACTGTTATCTGATGACAAATTTAAATATATTGTTACCATATAAAATTCAATAGCTCACTCAAATGTGACTATGTCAAAGCTGTATAATAATAATAAAAAAAGGTTAGTTTAAAGTCATATAAATTGACTAATTATTATACAAACTGCAATCTGCATATATGCATATAGATACCTGTCACCTGAGAATTAAAAATGTAAATTTCCTAAAAGTTAGATAAAAAATAATTTATGCATATTATTAAATATTTACTTTGTAATATATGAGAAACACTGGAATGATATAATTCAGTAAAGGAAGAAAGAAAAATGTTTTTGATAAAACATGAAATAATTTTTCATTGCATAGATTATAGAAATGCAAAACATTTTTGTCAATTTTTATAGTAAATCTGATGGAGAATTAGAATCTAATATTAAAATTTTGGAATTAATATTATTTTAGAAATTATTGAACATTATTTAAATGTTGACAATGATTTTCATTTAAAGAAAAAGTATTTTGCTCTTCTTTTATTTTTCTTATTTATATAAAAAAAATCATGAGATGATGTATATAAAATGTGTATCCACAACATGTTTTGGAGAGAGAAAGAGGATGCTTTTCAAAACATATGCTGTAGTAATGATATAACTGTCAGATTCTCCCTAGCCAGTGATGTTTATTTTGTTTGAAAACATGTTTGAACAACACCAAATTGGTGTAAATAAGTCTTAAACAATCAATAATTATTCTCAGTTCTAGAAATCCAGCAATACTGATTTAATATTGCTTCACATTAGAGTGCAGTCTACTATTGAACTCATAGTGCAGTGATCCATATTGACAAGAAAACTTGTCACTGATTAAAAGTCTCTACTTTAATTTGGAGAGCAATATTTTACTGACTGTTTTTAAAGTATTTTTTATTATGCCAATTATCACAACCAGTATGATGATTTTATTTAGAAGAAATTGTTAACCATATGTATCTAAATAACCAAAAACCATGCCAGTCAAAATGTCTGAAAAATGCAATTGGATTCAGAATCTAATGCTAACATTGGCAAAATTACCCAATGCAATGCCTCTATAATGTTATAATGAAAGAAATGGTAATGTCATTTAAATTACCCAAGACCTACTGATATTATACCTTATATAATGGCATCAGTGTTGCTATATTTACCCTCTAACACCACCAATATCTCCCTTCCCCAATAAATACCATTTCCAAAGCAATTAATGAAGACAACTGGAAATTTATTCAAATAATATCTTCAAAAACCAAGGTTTGTGACTGTTTCAATATTTAGCATGGTATGATTTTATTATTATCAATACTATAAGGGTATAAACTTTAAGTTAAACTATGTTTTACTACAATGATATTTAATGCTTTGTAATAAGTGTAATAATGCTCAAGGCTAAAGGGGTTTATGAGTAACCATTAGAAACCAATCAACACTTAGACAATCCCAATATAGATAACAATCAACAATTACAAATTGTTGATTGTTATCTATGTTGGAATTGTCTAATTGTGGGCCCATTTCTAATGGTTAATACTTTGTGTATATGTAAATAGTTGTGAATATATAGTTTTATTTATTCATTATTAATAAATTGTTATTTTTTTTATTAATCCACATGGCTTGTATTTGTAACTCAATCCAAATATTTGCTTTCTACACACTTATGCTTATTAATATCCACAGCCCTGAGAAATCATGCAATCCACTAGGATTGTGGTAATAATTGATGATGATCATTCTTTTAAAAGTATTTCAAGAGTAAACTTTTTCTAGGAGATTTGACATCTTTTAATTTTTTTTTTATTGAGACTGAAAAAAGAAATCAAATACTTCTGGAAATATAAATTATAAATCATCATCATAATGGTTAAAATTATTATATATTTGAATTATTTTTTTAATTTGAATTTTATTATCTATTCATTTGTATCAGAATTTATGGTACAAATTGAACAAATTGAATAGATCATTACATATATGGTTTTGGTTACATATTGAAGATCTTATTATATATCTTCCATTCTGGGTTCAAACCTCCATAAACAATTACCATTACAATATGTAATAGTTTTAGTTAGATAAAATATTAAACTACTAAACATCACATGATCACTATTCTTTATGATTACACAAGTTATTTACACAGAGGCAAAACTCTCCATACAGTAGCACTACTCAGTACAAGCCAAAGTAACCAATGGATGCAGGAAGGTTTGTCCATAAAAACTCTATCTATTGCTTACTCACTCCTCAGACTATTTCTATCTAGTATCTTTCATCAGTGCCAAGCCTTGGATCTAAATTCAGTACTCTCAGTTCCATGGCTTTTCACTGATGAAAGCTACTAGCTAGAAACTAGTCTGGGATATTGAGATGAATAGACACTAAATAGGGATTATGTGCACAAACCTTCCTACATCTATTGAATACTCTGGCTTGCACTGAATAGTGCTACTGTATGGAGAGTTTTGCCTCTTTATAGATAAGACATTTTAATATTCATAGTTGGTCATAATTTAACTGAAGTTTATCATCAGACCAAAACACTAACAAACTATTTCTCTAATGATTTGCATAAATAAATTTTTCAAAACTTTATTTAAAAAACAAAATATTTAAGATTAGCAATGACAGAAACCTTTTATCAGGTCTATATTTTGCAGGAAGGGAAGTCAAAGAAATACATTTATATATTTGTTTGTGATATTTTTTTTGAACAAACCACCATTTATGCTTCAAATCTATGCATCATTATTAATTTTGATGCCTTGAAGTGTTAACAGTTCACTCATTTGTCATGCCAACAATCTGAATTCATATCTTAGCTAAATAAAACTTAAATATTTTTTAGGCTTTGATTAAACTTAGATTTTTTCTTAGCCTTCCTAGCTTATAAATAATCTAGCTAATCTTCAAATATTTGTCAGAAATTTGTATTTGGGAAAAATGTAAAATAAGGTTGAAAAAAAAGCAGGCAAACATTTTTCCTTTAATTTTTGGCAATGCTTCTAAATATCTTTGTTCTCTGCATTTCTCTATGAAGGGATGCAGTGAACAGAATTAAAGGAAGTTTCATTTACTATCTTTTGAAAAAGGTAAATAATATCTACACAAACACTACATCCAGTAAAAAAATGAATAGTTTTCGGCCCAAGCTGCTTGCAGTGCCACCTATAAATCAATGCATAAATTATATAATAATATCAGTCAATAGTATTTTCTTCCATGGCCAGGTTCAGATAGTATTCACATAGTAAGGTCATTCATTTATCCTATTTTATTGTCCAAATCTTCAATTCTGCATATCTTTACACTTATTAAACAGGCAAAACACTCCATAGAGTAGTGCCATTTAGTGCATACCAGAGTAATCAATGGATGCCGAAAAGTGTGTGCATAAAATCCCTATCCTGTGCCTACTCATCCAATATCACCAGATTTGTGTCTGCTTTGTGGCCTTCATCAGTGAGGATCCTTGTATTTAAGAGCATTGCACCTAGATCTTAGGCTCTAATGCAAATCTCCAGCAGTCACCTTTTCATTTCTAATTAAGTACAAAACTATGAGAATAAAATTAAAAACAATAATATATTCAATCTAAGTATATTATTTTATATAGTCATATAGGTCTGAACTTAGTTCAGTATCCATATATTTTAGTGTCTTGGTTTTTTAATAACCATAGCCACCCTTATCCTTTTAAGAAGGATTGGTATTAAACTACTAAACATCACATGATTACCATTTCTTATGCTTGCTCATAACTGCTATTAAACAGACCAAACTCTCCATACAATACTGCTACTCAGTGTAGGCCAGAGTAATCAATAGATGCCAGAAGGCTTGTGCATAAAATCCCTATCTAGTGCCTACATTTCCAATATCTCATGACTAGATTTTGACTTGGGGCCTTTGTTAGTGAGGAGCCGTGGATATGAGAGCACTGCACCTAGATCTTAGGATCTAATGCAACCCTCCACCAGCCATATTCTTGTCTCTACTTAACTACAAAACTATGAGAATAAAATTAAGCTTAGATTGCATATATTATTGTATTTTCAATTTTATTCTTGTAGTTGAAGTAGAAATAAAAAGGTGACTGCTGGAGGGTTGCATTAGATCCTAAGACCTATGTGCAATGCTCTCAGATGCAAGGCCATTGATGAAGACCACAAGCCATAAATACTACTTTGGGGATATTGGATGAGTAGTCACTAGTTAGGGATTTTATGCACAGACCTTCAGGCATCCATTGATTACTCTGGCTTGCACTGAGTAGCACTACTGTGTGGAGAGTTTTGCCTGTTTATTAACAGTTATGAGCAAGCATAAGAAATGGTGATCGTGTGATGTATCTTTACACATTTAATCTAGCAAGATCAGTCTCTTCCATTCATTCTTTTTGTTCTATTCACCATTCCATATAAAACATCTTTCATAAAACTGTTCTTTCTTCGTAACATATGCACAATCTCATTTCTTTTTCTACCATTAAGATTTTGAATCAAACTTTTTTTTCATTTTGTTTTCAAAACTTTAATCCACATAATACTTTGCATTCTTCTTTAAATCTCTACTCAAAAGCCCATAAAATATTTTATTTTTTTAATAAGCACCTCCTTTGCAGAATATTTTTTTCTTTTAATTCTATTATCCAAATATCTAAATCCATTTTCTTGTTAAACTATCTATTCATGCATTTCAACTTATAATATTTTAGTTTTCCTGCCTATCTATAAACCCTTATATTCATTCCATATTTCATACATCCTTCCTCCAATTTATTCAACATATTCTGAAGCCTTCTTTTATTATCAATTATAAGATTAATATCATCTGCAAATCTTATACATTTTGTTATTCTACCTCAAATATTAGTTTTTTACACATTGCAAATATTTATGCAGAATGTCTTTTAAATTAATATTTGAGAGCACAGATCTCACTTTCACCCTTACCTAAACGGATCTTTATATATTCAGTTCTTCACTCTCATTAGTCTAATTCTTATGCTTTCCTCAATATTCATGTTTGAAATCAATCTTCTCTTTATCGAAAATATTGTTTTATGGTTTAAAGATGGTCATAAGTTTATCCCAGATTAATCTATTGAATGCTTTTCTCAAATCCATAAAACGTATACCTATTTTTTCATCTTCTTCAATATATCTCTTTGCCATTGTATTTTTTGCATTTTTCCCTCTCTGAAAAACAAGCTGTTCCTTTCCAATATAATATTGTAATTCCCCATAAATTATTTGAGTTAAAAATTTTCAAAAATCTTTAGAAGCATGAGATAACAAACATTGTTCTGTACTCTTCACATCTAACAGTTTTCTTCTTTTTAGCAATTAGAATCATTATAATCCTCAATAAATATTTTGGCCAAACTTTATTATTGCTATATAAATAGCTTGAAAATAAGCTCTTAACAAAATTTGCAGAATATCCCCAATTCCAGTCTGATTTCTACTACTGGCATCCTCAGTGAAGTTCTAGGATATTCCACCATTAGAATAAAAATACCAGGCCAAGCCCAGCACTTTATCTAATGGATAAATATTAAGTAGAAAATTTGAAATTTTCAAACGTTCATATGTCTTTCAATCCAGCTATCTAACTTAAATAGCCATATGGGACTGAACCAAATTCAAACACACCATATTTTAATAGCTATAGTAATATAAAATCACCAAAGCCTTAATAGCAAAAAATAAAATTACAATGAAATTAAGTCATATATCACATGACCTAATATTAACAAGCTTGGATTACAAATGTTATATAAAGAGCTCACAAATAAGCTTTGCAAAATATCGTCAATCCCAGACTGATTTCTGCTACTGGCTTCCTCAGTGAGATGCTAGGATATTTAAGCATTAGATTAAAAATACCAGGATAAGCCCAGCATTTTATCTTATGGATAACTATTAAATTAGATCATGTGGCATATGACTTCATTTCGTTGGAATTTTATTTTTTTTGCTATTAAAGCTTTGGTGATTTTATATTTCTAAAGCTATTAATATATGGTGTATCTAAACTTGGTTCAGACCCATATGACTACTTAAGTTATATAGCTGGATTGAAAAACATATGAATGTCTGAAAAATTCAGATTTTCTATTTAATACTTATCCATGAGATAAAGTGCTAGGTTTGTCCTGGTATTTTCAATCTAATGCTTGAATACTCTAGTACCTCACTGAGAAAAACCAGTAACAGAAATTCGTCTGGGTTGGAGATTTCTGTAAAGCTTATTAAGAGCTTATTAGTGAGCTCTTTATATAACATTTGTAATCCAAGTTGGTAAATTAGGGTATGTGATATATGAATTGGTTTCTTTGTAAACTTCATTATTATATATCAAATTGCACAGTCCAATTATTTCCTTCATATGGTTTTTTCCCCTTTTTTTTCAAAAATTTTATAGGTACTGCATTAAATGCAACATCCTTTCCATTTTTTGTTTATTTATTTGATAATATGTTTATATCTTTATGGTCTATTTCAACATTTTTACTTTTAAATTTGTAAGTAATTGCATTAGTTTCTTTTCTAAACAGATATAGAAAATATTCTTTTTATTTTTTAAATATATTTGCTATCAGTTAATCTCTCTCTATTCTTATACATTATTTCCTTCACTGATGGTTTATTTTTCTACCAAGTGTTCTAATTTTATCACCTATAAGATCATATTTTTTCACCAATTGAAGCATTTCTATCTCCAATGTTCTTGTTCTAACTATTTTTACTTTCTAAATCTGTTTCTTTTCTTAGCCAATTATTAATTTTTCTATATAATTTTTGTCTTTGCTTAATATTGAGATTCTTCCATCTTCTCCATACTTTTAATATTTTCTGATAAATATAGAATAAGTATTCACCCCAAAAGTGTTAGTTGCTATCATGTCTTCTGTATCACAAGTTAGGACATGATAATGTGGTTCACATCTTTACAGATTATTTTCAGTGCTCTTTATGTCATCACAAAATTTAGAATTTTTTTTTTATAATTCATGGCTTTACTAACATACATAACTTGAGTTGTTTCAAATATTTCTGTATCAGTTTGGTACAATGTGAATCAAAATTTAATGTTATGAATGTTATTCACTCTAATGTAAGGCCTTAAAATACTCACATTTTATATTATAAATTGTGATTCAAATTACCAAGTGGTGCATTAAAAATTTTTGTGATAGATGCTATGTAACTATATAACACACATTGATTCAGAGATGGAGCTGCAGGATGTTTGAAGAAAAAAGCAGTCACCAGTCCATGTTTTTATATAACATACTATAATTATAAGGGATTTAACTAAACTTTTAAGCTCCCTATATCTATCCATTCTATCTTATACAAATGATACCCATGACCACATACTTATATAAAAAATAAATGAACTCCAATATATCTATTTCATGCTGAACCAACACTCATCAGTTGATCCAGGTCAGTATCTACCACATGAAGATCATTTAATTTTTATACATGTATGTGGTTATGTGTATCATTTGTATAAGATAGACTGGATAGATATAAGGAGCTTGAAAAGTTGGTTTAAGTCATTTATAATTAAGTTTAGTATAGTTAATATACATATATTTAAATATTACACACACACTATATAGCTGGACAAAAATTGTAATGGCCGTAATTAAACACTGTTTGATTGAATAGTTTTTTTATTTTTTATAAAAACTGGATAAGGTGTTTAGTTTGCATCTCAAAATGAACATGTGGTTATTGCCAACATTATATTTCATGAGATATAAGAGAAACAAACTTAACATTGGCACTATAAGTGAGTTGGGCCACAGATCAGAAGAAAAGAAAAACATATATTCTTTGAGTGTAGTAGGCTATAATACACTCAATCTTATATTACAAAAATATATCAGAAAAAAGAATGTCATTGTAAGTTCAATTATAGAGTTTTTTTCTAAATGCTTTCTTTGCAAAATAAGAAGTACAACATTTATACTACATGCATTATGGTTGCACTTATCTTTACAATAGTAATGCAATAAATTTTAAAACATTTACAAACACATTAGAAACAATAAAACAAAAAGATATAGATATGATGTAATTCTAATTATTGAAGTTTTACAATAATTTTAAGCATCATCATAGTTACCTTCTTCTGTCCTCTTTATTAACATATATAGCTATATATTTAGCTTGTTTCAATTAAAGTTTTAGATATTAAAAAGACAAACAAATTTTGCTACCAATAAATTTAGAGAAAAGATTAAATATTTGAAAATCAGATGCTCTTCACAAACCTGAAGCTTAATCATAAATATAGGGGATTTGAACTCTGACTTTCAAGCACCCTCCAACTATTCACACAATCTCATACAACTGATACACTATACCACACATATGTAGAAAAGATAAATAATCACCAATACACGTATTTCATGCTAAATCAGCATTCATCAGTTGGTCCAGATTATCATCTCCCATATATATATATATATAATAAAAATGTTCAGTTTATATTAAGATAACAAATCTTCACACTTTAATGGATAGGCTTCAACCCTGTCCATCCCTTTTCTATGTAGTTAAGTGAATACAATCCTATACATGAGGAGTCAATGTGAATTGAGGTCAACATGGGTATGAAAATAATATTGGCATCGGATTCGGATTTGCATTTTCCATCATCAGATTTTCAATGATATGGATGACTGAAAAGTTACATTTTGGAGTAGATTGAAACCTGTCCCTTAAAGTGTGAAGATTTGCTATCTTAATATAAACTGAGCACTGATTAAGTATAAGTGTGGTAGAAGATAATCTGGATCAACTGATGAGTGCTGGTTTAGCATGAAATATGTATGTTGCTGATTATTTATCTTTTCTACATTAATGTGGTCATGTGTATCAGTTGTATGAGACTGTGTGGATAGTTGGAGGGTTCTTGAAAGTCTAAGTTCAAATCCTTTATATTTAGAAAAGATTAAAATTTTTAATTCAATTTGAAAGAACTCAATTCTTTTACCTGTGCTATAACTTCTATCCATACAAAATTATAACAAGTCTTTAAAATTTCCATGAGCAAATACCACTATTTTACCAAGCGATTCAATTTACTTAAATAGTCAGGGTGGCCTTTGAGCATTTCCATCATCTGATTTTCAATTGGATGGTTGAAGAGTTGGAGTGTGGAGTGATTGAAACCTATTCATTAAAGTATGAAGATTGGCTATTTTAATATATATTTGAGCACCTATTGTATATATGTGTATAGATGATAATATGGACCAACTGATGATTGCTGGTTTGGCATGAAATACCTAAATTGGTGATTATTTATCTTTTAGATACATGTGTTCAATTGTATCAGTGATATGAGATAGAGTGGTGAGTCATGTGAAAGTCTGTGCTCATATACCCTATATATTACATATAGTGATACTGAAGTTGTCAATCTGATACTCAGATTGAGCTTCACAGCCCACTCAGAATTTCCCACCACCAAACCATATTCAAATTCCATCCTTACACATATATACACATTTATTAACACATTTTTTTGTTTAATTATTAAAATAATCACTGACATAGATATTTACTAATATATTAATTTAAATATCTTAAATAAATAAATATTTTATATTATACTATTTGTATATGTGTGTAATGGATATAGACCCAGGTCTCATTTTATGTGGATTTATTTAATGTGATTCATGATTCTTCTTAATATCGTTGTATGCAGTTTTCTTGTATGCGATAAAAATTATTCGATCAAAAGTGAGCTAAGATAATGTGCTATTACCTTAAATATTATAAATGTTGTGCTTTCACGTCATATTTAAAGTAATAGCCATTATCGGAGTTCCACTTTCATCTAACAATTTCAATATTTTCAGTGCTTTATAATAGTACTGTAATAGATTTTATGTAATAAAGAAGTTCATAATTCACTTAAAATCAGAATTTGCCCATTTTATATACACACATTAAATTTTACAAGACTATAATGCAAATCTGTTCAAATGTTATAGATGAAAAATACTATGTTTATTGTTGTTTTTGCATTTTAAATGACATTCTATTTTTGCTTTTTATAAAAAGGGTATGTAATCAATTGATAATTTAGTGTCTGCAAGTTTATATTTAAAAGGTATGTAACAGTGGGGGCACAATTAAATTTGACAATTAAAATCTGATTTTTAGTTATAATTAACAATTTAAAAATTATGTAACATGATCTGAAATTAATTTGATGTGAAACGATGAAATTTGATTTTTAAATGGAATTGAAAATTAAAAAATTAAAGACAAAAATAAGAATTTAATTTTTAATTGTTAGTTTTAATTAAATTTTGCCCAACAGTGGGGAGTTGGTGTCTTTTTATTATCATTAAGTCTAAGTTTTTAAATTTTAAACTTTTAATTTACTCTAATGGAGAGAAAAAAACACTCAAGAAAATGAATTTCTTTGGAAACAAAAATTTCAATTTTAGATTGCTTAGTGAAATGGGAAGGATCAATAGCGATTGGAAACCGTTTTAGTTGTATTTCCTCTTCACTTCGTTTAAGGAGAAGCTACAGTACCTCACATCACATCACATCATGACAAATCTGATGTCTCAAATAGCGATAATAATTAAAATACTGCACATGTATGAAAAAAATTTAAATTACGCATAAAAATATATTGTTTTGAATAAAACTAAATTCTGTAGTTAATACAAAAAGTAAAAAAAGTTTGTCTTGTATCATTTTTTTTCAAATTTGGAATTTTTATTAGTCATAATTTGGTTTCTTTTTTTTTTATGCAAATTTTAAAGTAATTTTACATTATTGCTTTGCTTTTTTGTGATTTTTGGAAAAATACAGTCCATATCCCCCATTTTTCAAGGTAAGTTACGTCTTTTTTTTGTGCGATTTCTTTTGTGCACATTTTCTGAGGACCTTATCTACTGCATAAAATGAGACCCAGGTGTATATATATCATAGTTGAGGAGAGATTATTTATAAAGCATTCATATTATTAAAATATATTATAGTAATTTGTATTTTTACAATTATATTAACTTTTAGGTGCTGATATAGTATATGCTCGGTGGCCATTTTGAATTTGGAAACACCCAAAAACACTGCTGGCACATGCAAGCGATAAATGTCATCGACTAGAAACACTCATTTTTTAAAAAAATAAAATGCCGGAGGCACTAAAATTAAAAAAAGGTGTTGGGAAGGGACTACACTTAAAAAAATTGTGGGAAACTGTCACATTAAATAGCCTAAGGTGATACTATCAAAAAAAAGTGCGGGAAAAGAAAAAGAGGTGAAAATTAAAAAATATTTTAAAATAAACCAAAAACACTAATTTATATATATAGTCATAATCAAACATTGCAAAAAAAGTGTGGGAAAAGAAAAAGAGGTGAAAATTAAAAAATACTTTAAAATAAACCAAAAATGCTAATTTATATATATATAGTCATAATTAAACATTGCAATATTTGCAAAAACCCGTTAAAATATAGCGATCACTAGAAAAATAATAAATGCTATTTTAAAAATATCAGTCCGGTCTATCAACGCTATATACTAAATCAGTATTATAATTTTAAAAACCAATATTAAGTCATAATGCTGTAAATTAAACATTGAGTTGTAATGTCACATTGAATAGCCAAAGGTTATACTATGGAAAAAAAGTGCAGGAAAAGAAAAAGAGGTGAAAATTAAAAAAATACTTTAAAATAAACCAAAATCGCTAATTTATATATATATCGTCATAATCAAACATTGCAATAGTAAATCTTAAACGATTAAACCTATGTTAAGGCATTTTTTTAAAAAAAAGTCGTAAATGATATTTACAAAAAACCCGTTAAAATATAGCGAGCATTAGAAAAATAATAAATGCTATTTTAAAAATATCAGTCCGGTCTATCAACGCTACATACTAAATCAGTATTATAATTTTAAAAAACAATATTTAAGAAGTACTTTAAAATAAACCAAAAACGCTAATATATATAGTGATGATAATCAAATTAATGTGTGTTAAGGCCTTTTTAAAAAAAGGCATAAAACCTAAATATATATATATATACATAGTGATAATTAGAAAAAATGATAAATGCTTCTATCAAAAGATTACTCCAGTCTTTCAACAGTATATACTAAATCTCAAAAACCAGTATTATAATTTAAAAAATGATATTTAAAACGTATATTGCTAAATGTGAAATGGTGGGAATATCACTTTCAACACTATTTCATGGAGCATTTTTAAACATATAATATTTTACATTTGGCTTTGGGATTATCCCTCCAACTAAGAGTTGTAATAATAAATCACAAATCTGAATAATAGACATATTAATGCATATTATAGTTAGCATTTATTTAAGTAATTTTTTACTAATATTTTAAGAATTTAAAAAAAATTACCAACTTTCTAAAAAGGATGGATGGTTGTCCGCTCAGGCTAAATTTGGTTCTTCCTAGATCTCTTCATTACTGCAACACCACAAGCCATCAACAAATTATACTTTTAAGATTTAGGTTTATTATTTTAAAGAAGACACCAGTAAAATTAATTTATTCAGGAAATATCGCAGCTTGATATGGTCTCTTTCAAATTTATTTTTAAAACTGTCTACTTGGGTCTCACACAAATTAAAGCAGGTATGTATGACGTAAGATAATTTCCAAGAATTATAGTTTGGGATGGGCCTTTGTCTTACTAAGATAAAAGAAAGTGTTAAGTTAAACTTTCAAATTTAAAAAAAAAACACTGTAAACCAGGTAATGGACTTTTACGCTTCAAGCCTAACATCGTTACATATATAATATTATAATAATGTATTTTGATGTATAATATGTGCACACATCTAATATATAAATATATTTATTTATATATTAGATGTGCGCACATACACGTAAACATACGTTATTATACATCAAAGTACATTATTATAGGATTATACACATGGCCTGGGATGGGTTTGAATTTGACAAACAGGCCTACTATGATACATAGAAGGTGAAATGGAATGATAGACAGAATTAGCAACAATAAGTGAATATGCAAATATAATTAAAGAATATATTTTATTAGGCATTCATAATACTGGATGGGGTGGCATGGTAGCTGACATGATAGACTACATGGTCCGACTACATTGAAATACATGCACTAGAAAGTAAAAAAAGAATACACCCATAAATAAATTAAAATTTGTTGAGTATTTCAAATTTAAAAGGTAATGACTTCTAAATAAAAAAAAGTGACCTTTTCACCATCAGCAGGTATCTTTAGCATCTTTTAGAAATGCAATAAGCAGATCCTGATCATTAAGATGCTTTTTATTTGCGTCTTTAAAGTGTTAAAACTAAAATCTTAAAAGTAATACATGTATCGGCACACACACACACACACATATATATATATATGAGTACAAGTTGTGATGTATAATATGTTACAGTGCGATTATATTTTTAAATCATTAATTTATTTTTATATTTTTTATAATAAATTACCAAATAATTTTATTTGCGTCTTTAAAGTGTTAAAACTAAAATCTTAAAAGTAATACATGTATCGGCACACACACACACACACATATATATATATATATATATATGAGTACAAGTTATGATGTATAATATGTTACAGTGTGATTATATTTTTAAATCATTAATTTATTATAAATTTTTTTATAATAAATTTTAACCCTCTTTTGCATTTGATGACTAGTTAGGCTTGAGGCATAAAAGTCCATTAGCTGGTTTACAGTTGTTGTTGTTTTTTTTTTTAATTTGAAAGTTTAACTTAACACTTTCTTTTATCTTAGTAAGACAAAGGCCCATACCGAACTATAATTCTTGGAAATTATCTTACGACATACAAACCTGCTTTAATTTGTATGAGACCCAAGTAGACAGTTTTAAAAATAAATTTGAAAGAGACCATATCAAGCTGCGATATTTCCTGAATAAATTAATTTTACTGGTGTCTTCTTTAAAATAATAAACCTAAATCTTAAAAGTATAATTTGTTGATGGCTTGTGGTGTTGCAGTAATGAAGAGATCTAGGAAGAACCAAATTTAGCCTGAGTGGACGACCATCCATCCTTTTTAGAAAGTTGGTAATTTTTTTTAAATTCTTAAAATATTAGTAAAAAATTACTTAAATAAATGCTAACTGTAATATGCATTAATATGTCTATTATTCAGATTTGTGATTTATTATTACAACTCTTAGTTGGAGGGATAATCCCAAAGCCAAATGTAAAATATTATATTTTTAAAAATGCTCCATGAAATAGTGTTGAAAGTGATATTCCCACCATTTCACATTTAGCAATATACGTTTTAAATATCATTTTTTAAATTATAATACTGGTTTTTGAGATTTAGTATATACTGTTGAAAGACTGGAGTAATCTTTTGATAGAAGCATTTATCATTTTTTTCTAATTATTGCTATGTATATATATTTAGGTTTTATGCCTTTTTTTAAAAAATGCCTTAACACATGTTAATTTGATTATCATCACTATATATATATTAGTGTTTTTGGTTTATTTTAAAGTATTTCTTAAATATTGTTTTTTAAAATTATAATACTGATTTAGTGTATAGCATTGATAAATCGGACTGATATTTTTAAAATAGCATTTATTATTTTTCTAGTGATCGCTATATTTTAACAGGTTTTTGTAAATATTGCAATGTTTGATTATGACTATATATATATAAATTAGCGTTTTTGGTTTATTTTAAAGTATTTTTTAATTTTCACCTCTTTTTCTTTTCCCGCACTTTTTTTGCAATGTTTGATTATGACTATATATATAAATTAGCATTTTTGGTTTATTTTAAAGTATTTTTTAATTTTCACCTCTTTTTCTTTTCCCACACTTTTTTTTGATAGTATCACCTTAGGCTATTTAATGTGATGGTTTTCTGCAATTTTTTAAGTGTAGTCCCTTCCTAACACCTTTTTTAATTATAGTGCCTCAGGCATTTTATTTTTTTTAAAAAAAATAGTGTTTCTAGTCGATGACATTTATCGCTTGCATGTGCCAGCAGTGTTTTTGGGTGTTTCCAAATTCAAAATGGCCACTGAGCGCATACTATATCAGCACCAACATTTATTATTTATTTTAGTAATGGTGATCAGAAAAGGCTGAAGCATTCCTGCTAAATATTCTGAAATGCAATTAAGTCAATTAATTAGCAATCCATTAGTCTGAATTAAAATGTTATAATTTTATAAAAGTAATGTAAAATACATTAATGATAATTTAATCCACTTCAAATTTGTTTTAAAATTTCAGATTATATTTTAGAATAATCATTCAAGAAATTCTTAGCAGGAATGCATTGTCTTAAAACTTATCAGAACAAAGGTATGCACCCAGTCTGAAAAATTGCAAATCACCAAAGTAGATAAATCTGCCTTAACTCATGTAATTAAAAGCATTGCAGAACAACTTCAAAATCATATAAATAGTCCTGGATTTGAACACCCAAACAGAGCAAATAATTTGAAAAGAGCAATGGCAAGTAAAATCCATACTCATTTTACCTTTGACTCAATATATCATGAGTAGGTAAAAACTCCACCCTTCTTGCTGTTGCAGAATGCCATCTTTTCCGATGCCACTGCCCAGGATCCAGATACGCATGAACTATTGCTATGTGCCTATGTACTAAATAAAGTACTACCTGCCTGATCATCCTGAATAAAACTAGATCTAGTCTCTGAAGGACTTTTCAAATCCAAGAATAGCTGTCAATAATGATCAATGTAACAAATCCATGTTGCTGCTGCATCTCATAAATTTACATGTATAATCTCAATTTAAAACTGTATTTCTTTTCTAACCATTCCTTTAAATTTAATGCAATCTTTTTTAGCTGATCTGAAGATCAGAAATATCTTAACTAATATAATTAGTAAAATCTTACCTTATTGTTAAAAATGTATTCGACTCTCTAAAACTCTCTTAACCTTTCTCCTCTCATTGAGCCTCTAATAAATACTTCTAATTACTTATTTCACTTTTGTGCAGCAACAATATTTCATATTTTGATTATCATGTATTATATTTTGTATTTTAAATAATATGCCAATAATTTTATAAATTTTCAAGAATGTTCACTCTCTCTTTTAACACCCCCTTCTTTTTTTTTCTTTTCATGCAAAGATCAGTTTAGTTTTTTTTTTTTTAATTAAAACAAGTTTGTTATTTCAATGACAGTGGATGCTTGCAAAGTTGGGAAAAACAACTTAATTATATTATAGGGTGATTTCTGAAAAACAGAGTAGAAATCTGTTTTCCTCAGAAATGTTTTCATTTTATTTTAAAATAATAGTGCTAATTCTAAAAGTTCAAATTTGTTTGATGTAAAATTAAATCAATATTTTATTTTATGAAATCAATAACCACCTCATAACTCTTATATATATATATATATATATATATATATACACACTCTATCCTCAAATCACTTAGAACCAAATTTTCATGTTTTGCTTTAATGTTTGTGGGAAGTTTTATATATAAATTAATGTAATAGGGAAATGAGATTTCTATTTCAATATTTTATCATTTTATTAATGAATTTAAGCTCTTATTTACTGTTTAGTATTCTAATCATACCATTATGCAGAGTATTTTATAATATATGGGTATTAATTAATTAAGTGTTTTAAATAATTTATACATATGTTGTTTCAAGCATTGCATGCATACCAGCCTCCTTGTTCATTATATATATATATATATATATATATATATATATATATATATATATATATATATATATATATATATATATATATATATATATATATATGTGCCCTTTTATATGGGTCACCATTTAAGTTTTGTGCTAATCTAGTGGAAAATTTTAAATTTAAGAAGTATTTTAAATGTGTGATGTTGACTTTGCTTGTGGTAATGTTACCATAAGTTTAATTAAAGCAATCTATGAGTATTTGGTATGTGAATTGTGTTGATATTGGGAAGATATTTAAAATGATGATGATTATGATGTAATACTGCATTAATAAATTTAATGACAAATGTTTAAAGCTAAAGTATTTAAAAGACAAGTTAAAATTAGACAAAAATATTTATTTGATTTGAAATATATGTTAAAAATGAATAAAAATATTTTAAAGTATAAGTATTTAAATTGAGATTAATATTTGATTTTAATCATATCAAATAATTATTTTAAAATCTGATATAATATCTTATTTATTTTAAAAATAAATATTTATTTTAAAAAAGCAATTGTTAAGTTTATTTTTAGACAAGCGTTCTTGTATTATAAAGAACAGATGTTATACACACATGCGTGGAAGTTGTCTAATAAAGTTGCGTAAATATTTTACAAAATCATGTTGTAAAATTTATAAATAACACGTGAGTTATCACGAGATAAAAATAAAGATATTAATGTAAAATATTAAATTTGATTTTAAAAATATTACTTTAAAAATATAATGTATTTAAAAAGATTTAGTTTAATTTTAAATGATCTTATAAAAGTTAAGATTTAAATTAAGTGAGAAAGAATATTTCAAAAGAATGTTTAATAGATTTAAATAAACGATAAATATTGTTTTAAAAGAATTTGATAAAATATCAAATATTAAATAAGTCATTATTTATTTTTAATATTGTGTTGGTAAATATGTAAATAAGCAAAGTTTGATTGTTTAATCGAACCAATCAGATGTGGAGTCTCTTCCACTATAAAAGCTGGATTCAATTGTTGAGGAGGGCTCTCTACAATAAAACTTCTAAGTCGTTTGTGCTATTAAAAAATAGCTGAGTAAATTTATAAACGCTCTTAAAATCAGTTGTAAAATCATAAGAGTGTTATTGAATAATTTATAATATATTAAAGTAATGAATATGCAGTAGAAACTTAATATTCCCTATTATCTTCTCAATATCGAAACTCAATTTACGTACAAATGATCATGGAAACATCGCGTATCGGAGAAATATATCATAAACTTTATGTTAGAAAAGTAACAGACGCTGGATTAGTACATAAAACTACAAGATGGAGAAAAGTAGTATTTTGGATTATAAATAGTTTTCAAAAGTTAAATTACTATTGTCTATTACTAATAGATATTTTAAAGAAATATAAATATTTCTGTAAAAGAAAGTATTGTGACAAATTATAAAAGTAAAATATGTATCTTAAGGAAAGATATAAGAAGCGGTAGTAATTTTAAATAAATACTTGCCTTGTTAAGTCTTTATGCTTAAAAGACTAGAGATTGATAATTTGAAAAGGCAAATATATTATAAGTATAAGTATTTTAAAAAAAATCGTAATATAATAAAATTATTTTATTAAAGTTATCTAAACGCTGGACGTTATAGATGGAAAAATTAATTCTTACCGGAATATGGTATTTACAAATGCGCAAGTAATACATGGATATCCAAATCAAGTTAAACTAAGCCAAGCCAAACTAAGTTAATTTAAAATAATTGAAGGATAATTTTATAAATTATAACTTAGTTTTGAAATAATAACTTTTTGAATAATATTATATGAAGAACTGGATCCAGACAAAACTTATAACTATTGTTTTTAATTTTGTTTTGTTTTCTTGGGGAACTTATTTTTTATTATTTTCTTTAAAAGAACGTTATCATTTATTTTTTATTATAAACTTTCAAGAAACACGTGATTCAACGGAACAGGAAATAGTGTTTTATTGACTTTATACGGAGGATATTTGTTAGAACTTTTATGGTAGAACAAAAATCGACGCTGGACTATGTAATATGAATTTTATTTTATTTATTTAACATAAAATTTAAATATTATTAAACTCTTAAAAAGTAGGTTAGGTACATTTATTAAATAGTAACTTAAAAATAATATAATAATTAATTACATAAATTTATTTTTATAATTAATATAACACGGAATATTCTAATGAATGTTTATGAGTGAAAATGTGAATGATTTTTATTTTTATGAAGCTGCAAATTCCGAAGAATACTGGATAGCAGAATGGACAATATTATTATTATGGTAAAAAATATTGTATAATGATTTTCAATGAATTTAATATGTTTTTCTTTAGATCAACTGAATATTATGTTGTTGTAGAATGAATGGATAAATATTTTATGAAAACACATACATTATATTGGCAACGAACTTTATTAAAATATGCATAATTTTAATTTATAATATAAACCTAATACAACATTATGTAAGAAGCTAGAAATAATTATATGATTCTTTCATAAATAATTTTAATATTTTTATTTATGTTAGTATTAGAATGATGTTTATTATTTATCTAAGTAATTATTTTATTTTTGCAATTTAGAAAAGGATTTTAAAAGTCTATATTTTTGTGTATTTTGATTATTGAATAAGTTAAGTTACGTTTAGGTAGAAGCTTATATTTAGATTGAAAAGTTTACTAAGTATAAACGATGTAATATAGGTAATTTGGATAATGAATATTTTGTTTGAAGTTGATGTTTGTTTTTTTTTTTTCCGGAAAATGTTTTAAATAAGTTTAGAATATGTTTTATAGATAGAAATTTATTAGAAAGGTTAGTAAAGCACATAGGGTAAAATAATGATTTTACACAGAAAGGAATCATAAAATTATCTAATGTAATGTTTTATGAATTTAAAATTGATAAATGATTTAAATATTAATGTTTGAATAATACAGATATAGAATGCATATTTTATAAAACATATAACAGGAATTACATTAGGTGGAATATAATTATAGCCAATCATTTGTTTTACATTATAAAGAGATATTGATTTTATATACAGATATTAAGCAATGCTAGTAATAAAGTGAATACATGATAACACATTATAAATGATATTTAATTAATGTAGTTATTTAATTAGTAGAGCTACATTATGTACACATGCTACATAAATAGTTTTGACATATTGTTATTTGTAGTAATTAAAGTACATTACTAGTTATTTTAAAATCTAAGTTTAAGAAAAACACACTGTAATATTATTAATATAGCATTTGAAGGAATGTAAAATTGCTTATTAAGTACATGAGTTAATAACAGTGTAAGCCTCTTATATTTGTATTTTCTTATTTTTTATTTTATTTGTTGTCATAAATTTTAAACTGTAAATAGTGTAAATAAATTTTATTTGAAGTTATTGTAAATAAATTTGTTAATTTGTTTTAAAAGTGTGTCGAGTTTCATTATTTTTCACCACAGCATTTTGACATCAGATGATTTGAAATAAACATAATATTTGCACAAAATTGAATTTGTTATTATTACTTAGAATTGAATACCATATTTGCTTAACATTATTTTATAAGAATTGATTGACATGAACATAAATATTACAATGGTCATAAGATGATTATAATACACATTATAAGAATACAATATTGTTTATTGCCACAGATTATTAAGTATGAGATTTTGATCTATTTTAAAATGAAGATACCATATGAAATAAAAGATATACATATGATTGTTTATTCATTTAATGATTGATTATATAAGAAAAATAGATGAGATTAAATTACACTTTAAGATTAATATTATTTATTATTATTATTAAAATAAGTTAGGTGTATTTAAGTTTGATATAAAATCCCACATCATACTTATTTACATGATTTAGTATTATTTTAAAAACAATTGAAAAGAACCTGAGATTATTTAATTATATTTTAAGTTAAAAGTTAGGAATTATTTTAGTATTATTAAAGATAATTGATTTCATTTAAAAGTCATAAGAATGCTATAGATGTAGTAGTAAAATGATAAGGTAGTGGTAGTATTCTTATGTCATTGAGACAGTATCTTGGTAGATATTGACTCAGTGTAAATCTGCTTATTACTTTGTAACTTTACTTCGCAGTCTCATAATTTTATTAAATACTTATTTAATTAATATAATCTAAAACTATATTGATTTTGATGATTGATAATAAATTTAATTAAGATATGATAATATAAAAGTATATTAAAGATAGATATGCAAATTTTAATTAAGCATAATAATGTAACTGAGCTAGTTGTATTTTAAACTATTTTATATATCAAGAAGTAAGGGTACAATATATATATATATATATATATATATATATATATATATATATATATATATTGTGCTTCATTCTTCGGGCATATTGAAAAAACTAAACCCTGTCTTATATCCCCATGTCCAAGAACCAGGCTCTTAACCCCCCTGGGGACTTATTTAGTCACTTGAGCTAGCTCTATATGAGATCATTCTGGGAAAAACTGGCCCATAAAATTCACAGCAGACTCTTTTTCATTCGACAAGCCAATTCTGCCAACGTCTGCAGATATATATCGGTCTTTATTTCTTTCAATGAATTTTTTGGAAGCACCTTTTTGGATCATGTCTGGATAACATAAAAAAGCCACCATGCATGCACCACCCTTTTTGTTATAGTTTCAATTAAAACCTATGAATATCCATAAGCTGTAATTTTCTGATCCTACTAAGCAGATTTCTTCTTGATATTTATTAATATTTTCAGGTGCACATCTTTTTTGCAATGCAATTGTATATATTCTAAATTAACTCTTTCACACACATTTCTTACTCAGCATAAGCTGAGATTCCTCCATTTATTAGTGATATTCATATTTTAATAATAAAATAATCTTTATAAAGTAAATTCATTCAAGTGCTATATTTTTTTTTCTAGGGGTGGATTTAAGATTCATTTACATACTCGAATAGTGCTATTAAAACTGTGTTTGCAGATATTATTGTTTATCGATTATTGACATATAAGTCAACTGTAATGAATCTATTTATAACTTCTTAAATTATAAAAGTAAATTCATGTTATATAATATAAAGATTCCAGTGAAGTTTAACAGAGAAATATAATAACTCATTCATGTTTTATTTAAATTAATATATATATATATATATATATATTTGCAGAATCATTCATGTTTTATTTAAATTAATATATATATATATATATATATATTTGCAGAATCATTGTTTTTATGTGAATATTAATATTTTGATTAATAAATTGTGCTTGCTCTGACTAGATGATCTCCCGCTAATCCTATATATATATATGTATAAAATTAATGTGAAAAGTCACATTATTTAAATGTACCAAACTTATGTATTTTATACTCAAAGGTTCCATTATATTATTTCCAATTAGTAACTCTTTGGGTCTCTGCTTTGCAATGCCAGCAGAGAGTGATAAATTAGATTGGCATCATCGGGATTGTTACTCATTAGTTAGTAGATCTGGAAAATAGGTAAATAAGGCAGAGTTCATGAGTGTTTCTGACTTATGTATCTTGCACATGATTGGAATTGAGGTACTTTAGCCTAGATGCTAGATCTTGATATATGAACAGACAAAATTGACTGGTACAATAGAGATATATAATAAGCAAGTATTTTAGTTATTACATAGTAGGGATGTCTGCCCATTCTTTGTATATGTATTAAATTTATTCTGTCTTGTACATAAGGGGTCCAATTGACTTCAGGTCACCATGGATATGACAAGTATCTCAGTCTCAGGATGGCCCCTGAGAGTTCCGTCATCAGATTATTAATTTGATGGATGGTTGAAGAGTTAGAGTGTGGAGTGGATTGAAGTCTGTCTATTAAAATATAAAGATTGGCTATCTTAATATATATCTGAGCACTTATTGCATATATGTTTAAAAATAATAATCTTGACCAATTGATGATTGCTGGTTTAGCATGAAATACATATGGTGATTATTTATCTTTTAGACATATATATATATATATATATATATATATATATATATATATATATATATATTGTAATGGTAAGAAAAGTAGAGCTCCTCCAACCTAACCTAGAGATGCAGATAGAGGGGGTTTGAACCTCATTTACTCCTCTAGATTACTACTAAGCAACTTATTCCCCAAACCTCACTAGAATTTAATCTTAATGTATGCCCGGTGGTCAGGGAGAGAAGAGACCACAAAAAGAAATTTGTACATTAATAATGATCAGATGTACATATGTATGTCACAAAAAAAAACAATACTAAGTGGTTTTATTTATAGTGAATGAAAGATAACAGAAACTTTTATTATTTACATTAAAAGAATTCATACAATGCTTTATTAATAGTGTCACAGGCTATTTTCACTGCAACCAGATAGACATATATGAAAGATCCATTGATCATAATGATAAGAACAGACAGAATTTTACATGTATAATTTCTTCTTTAAAATATTCTAGCCAATGAAAGTGTTATGTAAAAAAAATCAAGAGAGAGAGAGAGATGATTCATTAACTCTATGGATAGGGAACATGGAATTAAATAGGTGGTCAAACTCAACTAAACACTTTGGATTGGTTTGAATCATAGCCCTTTTTATGATTAAAGAAAATGAGAAAGTAACCCCCAGCAGGAATTTCCAGCTATAATTGAAACATTTCGATGAGATTTTGAGAAAGATTTCCTAATAAATATAAATATACAAGACCATGCACACAGGTGATAGCATATAGGGGGCTGTGAGGCTCGAGACATAACAGTTACCAAGAGGATAACACAAGACTGGATAGCTCTCTGTCTCTAAGCTAGGTTAGAGAGAAAAGTGGAACCCGTTCACTAAACGTGTGACCCAGATTCAGGATCGGAGTTTTATTGCTTATGTCCAGTTATGTACATTGAAGGGACTGAGATCGACATGAGATCCAGAACAATTTATTTATTTTTCAGAAGGTCCAAATGATGTTAATCTAAGCAAACTTGGCAAAAGAAGCACTGTAATATATGCTGAGCGGCCCAGTAGATCACCCAAGGCACGATACCATATAAATACGGTCAACGACCTTTAAATTTAAAAAGAAACCCTCTGCAAAATATATATATATATTAAGAAAGCTCAACAACCACTGAAAAATCTGCAGAAAAATAGTAACTTCACTTTTATAAAATTTGAATTGCTAAAAAAAAACAAATGGGCAGATATTTTATTGATTTAGTTCAAGTTTAACCGACCAACCATAGAGCCAAGCTATTTAATAATCTTTATTACATATACTGTAATGTTCAGAATCATATGATCAGCCAACAAGATTCAGAGACCTAGCAAAAGTACTTCAAACCCAGTATGTTGGGTATATGGTATTCACGGAACAATACTAAGCTTTAACCTATTGCCAGTGCTCCAAAATCTCCACTATCCAACCAACGCTCCTGATGCTACTAATGGTTATCATTTTTCTTCGGTCCCAGTAGTCATGGTAGAAACAAGGACTCTCTATTCAAACTTGCCTATCCTGCACTAGACTTTATTAATTTAATCCAAGATACTCACTAAATACTTTAATATAGCTCAAAATATTATTTTTAACATTTTATAGGTTTTGGATACATACATATATATGACTTAATCAAGTGTGGATGTGGTTGAGTGGATATGATGAACTAGGGAATGACATGACAATGGTGTAAATATATACATATTTATTAACACAATTCATTAGAAAATATAAATAATAATAACCATGTTTGAATCTTAATTATGATCGTGTATGGGTTTACATTTTTAAACCAAAAATAATAATTACAATGTCTGATTATTAGTTATTGATAATGGTACAGAATTTAGATATTACTAGGATCAATATATGATTTTTACAAAGAATTACATAAGTTATTTACAAGAATACAGTATTTAGATATTACTAGGATAAATGTATAATTTTTACAAAAAAGTCACCTGTCAATAATGACAACCAAGGTTATGAACTATTAAATATAATAATTACAATAATGAACATCAGTATTAGATATGTGTGTGCATCGTAATGAAGTCATACTGGAGTTTATGACAACAACAATTGTGAATCAAAACAATAATTATAAATTAACCAGACATGAAAGCTACACACATAGTAAATAATCAGTATTATACGTGTGTCATCATAGAACAAATTTTTATATTAAGAATAATATTTTTATTATTACATATAATATTCTATCAAGAAATATGCCACCATAAAATTAATATGCCAATTTTGGAGAGCAAACACAATACCTAGTTATATTAAGTTAGAGGCCAAATGAATATATATAATAAATTTATGCATGTGTTTACATACATAGGGGACGTTAAGTATATATATATATATTTATTATTATTATTATTATTATTATTATTATTATTATTATTATTATTATTATTATTATTATTATTATTATTATTATTATTATTATTATATTTTATTGTTAGTATTCCCATCAGGAGTTATGGACAAAAGCATAATTTTAGCTCCCTTCATTATTAATAGTTATATGAAAAATATGGCTTATCTATTTCACACAGAATTAACAACAGGTATGATTAAGAAATCTAATTACAGCATTCAGTGGCGTCTGGGTTTGAATCCTGTGCTGGCAATATTATTAGCATTGGCAAACATGGGCCAGTCTCCTTTGTCGAGCAGTAATATATATATATATGTTCCTATGATAACACATCCGCATTCAGCTTGGCTTGTGTAGGAAATAAGAGCATGGGCTTTGAATCCCTATTATTATAGAGTCAATCCATTCATTGGCTCAAAGAAAACCACGGCTATCTCGTATCACCAGGACCAGTAAAATATTCGTGTGGCAGTCCGCATAGCATACTCGATGTCTATTTTTTATTAAAAGCCATATAGGCACAGATCAATATATTAAGCCACTGATATATTTGCCCATTAAAAAGCATTAACTTATATCTGCATAGATATTTTCCTAAACCTGTATTTAATAAATAATAATGGAAAAATTTGACAACCATATCTTATTGGCTATAAAACACCCAAGTGTTTCAAATATAAATCTTAACCATAAAATGCTAAAGAGGCGAAGAAAATCACAACTGCTGAGATATTTCTTTCCCCAAATGTATGTATCACTAAATATACATGTAGAGTGAGATGAACACATATCTTTGCTATAAGTAATATTGCTCATTTTGATTTTAAAAAGAAGCACTGTCATTATTATTATTTTTATTTCTACATTTAAATAAATGCATATATACATTATTTCATTTTTTAATTGTCACAAAGAATCTTAATCTAAATTAATTAAAATCTTAACACTCATTCATATTTTAAATTTCTTTAACAATGTATTGCGATTATACATATATGGGAAGAGGGCGGATTTTTATACAGATATTTGATTTCTTTTCTTTTCCTTTTTTTTTAAATAAATGACATTTTTAACTAAGCCAGACTTAGACGTGATTTAAGAAATTTAACTTTGATTGATTCTTATTTTATCATTCTAAATGAATGGTTACCCCTTTCCCACTTTAGATTCAGGACAAAGCAAACAAATTTATACCTAAGTTGGTTTCATAATGTAATATTATTTGTCCCCATACTTAACTAAATTGGCACAAATAAATTAATCAATCAAATATATATTATACTTAAAAAAAACATACTGGCATATCTCAAAATAAAATATTTAAAAGCTGCAATTATAAACTCTATAACAATCTTTTGTTCCACTTAGAATTATACATTACACTTTTTTTCTTTCTTGTTTTAACCATTAATAAGTAATCTAGTTATAATTTAAATTGACTTGTTAAAACAACAATAAAAAACTAAACACTCATATATATATATATGTCATTTTGAAACATTTTGAAACACATCTTTTTAAGATAGTCTTTTGCAAATTTTATGAATCTAAGGAAATTAAATGTTCAAATTTTTATAGATGGCATTCTTAAGATATAATTTTTTTTTTTTTTTAAAGATAGAAAGTTTATACTTGCGATAGATTATGGTGTCACTTTGCTTGATGCAGATAATTTGCTACTGGTTCACTCATTGTCAGGATCGACCTTGGGCTTTACTGGACTCAGAATAGACTGGCTTCAAGTTGCTTCTCTATTTTCCTTCGATGGATTATTGTGTCACTTTGATTGAGGCAGATATTTTTTTTCAGGTTCACTCATTACTAGGATCGACCTTGGGCTTTACTGGACTCAGGATAGATTGGCTTCGATGTTGGTTCTCCATTTTCTTTCATAGCAGCAGCATGGGATTTGTCTCTCCTCCTCTTCTTTAGATGCATTTTTCTGAAGACTTTCCAGAGAAGGGAAAAGTAATTTGTCCTACTCACAAATCATATCGTGGATCTTTTCTCCACTTAAAATGTAGTCAATTGCACTAGTAGTTGAGAATCACTTTTCTCTTAAAACTTTTCTTTAAAAAGCACCAACTTTTTTTTTTACTGCCAACAATTTTTTTTCTCTAACTGCTTGACTTTGAATACCTTGGTTCTTTTTCTTTGCTCTATTTATAAAAACTTTTTGCTAAGCAACTCTTTGTTTTATATATATATATATATATATATATATATATATATATATATATATATATTATATATATATATATATATATATAAACACCTATAATATATTTGCCTTGGTTAGAAATGAAAAACAGACCGCATGATTGATTTTTTTTTATTTACATCAGTTTAAAGTTTTTTGATTTACATCAGTTTAAAGATAAGAAAAACAATTCAACACTTCCATGCAACTATCTGAGTTGATCTTTTACCAAAAACAGGTGACATAATCGAGATAAGATTATACCAAGGTATGAAAATCTTACTTGCCTTTTAATCGCCTCAAGGATGAGAAAATGAATTCACACTTACATGCAACTATATTTTTCGGAATGTTTAAGAAAAAAAAGCAGAATCATCAAAATGTTATTCGCATGGAACGAATCGCCTTTAGGACAAAGATATAAGACAATGGAAATATATTTTTCTTTCCAAATATATATATATATGATCAATAGATGGCGTCTTTACCAAAACCGCCGAAACAAGTGCAAAATATTTTTACATAAACGCAAAAGGAGTCAGAATTAACTACCTCTTTCATTTTGCTCACCTCCAGATCAGCTGATTTCAAGCTGGTTTGCTTTCGTCAGTGGAAGGATAGAGCTATAGAAACTAGGTCTAAAGACTGACTCTCAAGCGTTTATGCAAAACGTTTATATCAGTTTGCAAGCGTGAATTTTTCAGACCGGTAAAGTCTTCAAACTCAGCCTAGCAAGCTAGATATCTATATGGGTCTGATCTCAGTTCAGTTTTACCACATAGTCAAAGTCTCTGCAATATATATCATTGCAAGAAAACTTTAAAGGTACATTTATGAAAAATAAAAACAAGTTAGTCACGTAACCTGCTATCACTTGTTATTTGCATAAACACTTGAGAGTCAGTCTTTAGACCTAGTTTCTATAGCTCTATCCTTCCACTGACGAAAGCAAACCAGCTTGAAATCAGCTGATCTGGAGGTGAGCAAAATGAAAGAGGTAGTTAATTCTGATTCCTTTTGCGTTTATGTAAAAATATTTTACACTTGTTTCGGCGGTTTTGGTAAAGACGCCATCTATTGATCATAAATAACAAGTGATAGCAGGTTACGTGACTAACTTGTTTTTATTTTTCATAAATGTACCTTTAAAGTTTTCTTGCAATGATATATATTGCAGAGACTTTGACTATGTGGTGAAACTGAACTGAGATCAGACCCATATAGATATCTAGCTTTCTAGGCTGAGTTTGAAGACTTTACCGGTCTGAAAAATTCACGCTTGCAAACTGATATAAACGTTTTGCATAAACGCTTGAGAGTCAGTCTTTAGACCTAGTTTCTATAGCTCTATCCTTCCACTGACGAAAGCAAACCAGCTTGAAATCAGCTGATCTGGAGGTGAGCAAAATGAAAGAGGTAGTTAATTCTGACTCCTTTTGCGTTTATGTAAAAATATTTTACACTTGTTTCGATGGTTTTGGTAAAGACGCCATCTATTGATCATAAATAACAAGTGATAGCAGGTTACGTGACTAACTTGTTTTTATTTTTCATATATATATATATATATATAAATGCATTTCAACAGAACACTATACATATACATGATTCCACTCATTTGTCAAGTCACACACATGCACCTGCATATTATCCCCTTTAGCAAACAAACAAAAATGAAAAAATATGAAAAATTAGATATTTGAGCTTTAAAATATATATACGTATACTATTTCTAACAACTAACATGAAGCTCTGTGTGTGCAAATACACTGAACACTTCATATCCCTCAAGTTATGAAAAGAAAAAAAAACAATAAAAAATGATCAAACCTACTCTGGTAAAATCCTTCCCCCACCTTTTTTACAGCAGAGACCCTTGAAGTTTATATTAAAGAATAACCAAACTGCTTCATAACAAAAATATATTAATCTATTCTATGGTTAGTGACTGACTACATATATATCCACAAAAATTCATATAGCTTTATACAAATTTGAAAATTCATGGTCCCTACTCATTTAAAAATCAGTACCCATCATTACCCTTTTTTAAGACCCTCTATGTTTTTCCTGGATCTGGAAGTACCTGGTGGTAGGGCTTTAAAGTCCAGGAATTATAAGTCCCCCTTATGCCTTTATGGTCCTGAAGGAGAAATGCATTTCTTCCACAAACCTTCATTATCTTGAAAGGCCCACAATATAATGGAAAGAACTTCTTATACTGATCCTGCCACAGGTCACTAACATGTGGTGAGCACACCCACACCTGGTCACCTACTTGGAACTGGTATGGTCATATGCCCCATTTTCTCATTTTTTCTGCAGGGTTCCTTAGATGTTTCAAGGCCTCCTTCTGGTCTCCTTCTTTATTTATTTTTCCCCCTCTATTGGTAGTGGGGTTTTAATCATCCTGACCAAAATGAAGGCAGATTGGGGTAAAGTTAGTGGCCTCATTAACCGTATCGTTGATACATTGTACAACTGTATTTGTCTGATCTACCCAACTCTGATGCTTATCTTTCACACGCTCACTTATTTCAGCAACACTGTGTGGAAATCCTTAATGCCAGCTTTAATAATAGCCATTGTCATTGTAGCTTTCATACAAGTCATCAAGCACTTATTGTTGGGTGCACGTCCCTTTCCATCCATACACCACATGACAGTAGGCAGAAGATCACTCCTAAATTTGCACTGCAGAGTACCATCTTTATGAATATAACCATTAACATTATTTAACCTTTTTATCATGGTTAGGGGTTTAGCAATAAATACTGCCTTGGCTTTGATGGATTTAGATGGAAGTGAGGGCTTTTCCATACCTGCAGCATTTTGGACAATCACTCCGAACTCATACTCTAAACCTTCAGTTAAATCTGTTACAGTGTAGTAAGTTTCATTTATTTCAAAACCAGCATTAAATATAACCCATCATAAACTAATATTATCACGTCTTTCAATTACATAATTACACATGGAACTGCCATCATCCTCTTCAGGTTCATTCCATTTGATTGTAACTGCAGTTTTATCGCAATTGACAATCTGTGGAGTCATTGAAGCTTTTGGTTTGACTAAGTCTTTGAGTTCTGCTGTTAAGATGTTATCATCCATAGAATAACTATATTTTACTACATCATCCATAGTAACCTTATTAGTGATCAATATTCTTTTCCGATCATCAGCAATGAGGTTGTATTTCTCTTCCTCTGGAAGAGTCTTTGTTTCTTTCTGCCATTCTACCATATATTTTTCACTGGAAGTTTCACACACTAATTTAGCACTTTGTTCTTCCCTAACTTCCACCTCTGGTAATATCAGAAAAAATTCAACTGGTGGTTTTTGAATTGTTACTTGGGATACTGTCTCAATATTTTCCAGTTGATCAGTTTGCAAGTCCCTTATTTCCTCCTGCTGTTCTTGTACATTCTGTATTTCTTTTTGGATGGTCTTGGAGTTCCCCTGTGGAGTATCATTTACTCTTTTATTTATTTTCTCAGCCCCCTTTCTGCATTCCTCTTTAATCTCCTTCCTCTCTGTTTGACCTTTTTCCCACCAGCCATCCATCTTTCTCTGAAATTCCTCTGCTTCCTTATTGCATTCACTTATTTTCTCTGCTATCTTAGACAATTCACTCTTCATCTCTTCTGCTCTCTTACTGTCTTCCTCTTCTTTTTGTTACTCTGTATGTTCATGGTTAACATCAGCTGGTATAGGTCTTAAATTGTCACATCCATTGTTTGTTTCTACTATAATAGTCTATTGCTTTCTATAACTATCTCTTCATCTAAACAATACTCTTATTGTACTATTTCTTTAGTTTTCATAAAGTGTTATACCTTCCCCTCCTCTTATGCAACTTCATCCTTTTCCCCATCATTCCCATGTGCTGCCTGTTCCTTTCCTTATATTCATCCTAAGTCCATACCTGCCTATCTACTATTCAACTGATATAAATATCATATGTACCATAAAAATAAATCAAAACAAATTTGTACATAGATATATATATAAAGTATATAAAAATTTCTCATACCCTATTGAGACCAGTCACTGCCCCACTTGCCTACAGGTTGCTTGTTCTGCTGTACCTAGAAAACTGCTAAGATTTAAAAATGACAACTTTCACACAATCATCACACTATTACTCCAATGCTACCCCCCTTTTGCTTATATCCACATGAGTCTGTGTCTCCCATCATCATCAATCCAAACACTAAAGTAATATCCACAATGATTATTGGAATCCTGGCTGATGACAAAATTTATTTAGAGTAACCTGAAAAAAAAATTCTTTTTCAAAGATTATCTTTGGGCACCATGTCACCAACCACAATCCAATACAACATCAAAACCTATGTAACAGGCTTGAGAAACAATCTCTACATTTTATGGAAGTGAGTGAATAAATCCAATTGCCTCATATTGGCATCAAACCTGAAAAATATCTCTACATATTTTACATAAAAAATCTTAAATCAACATTATCACTCAGGTGCTCAGGGTGTATAGGTTTATATAATCGAAGCCTCATGTTGGGAAGCCAAGCCCAGAAAAAAAATATACATAACCCTGTAACGTTCAGAATCGTATGATCAGCCAACAAGATTCAGAAACCTAGCAAAAGTACTTCAAACCCAGTATGTTCGGGACATGGTATTCACAGAACAATACTAAGCTTTAACCTATTTGCCAGTGCTCCAAAATCTCCACTATCCAACCAATGCTCCTGATGCTACTAATGGTTATCATTTTTCTTCGGTCCCGGTGGTCATGGTAGAAACAAGGACTCTCTATTCAAACTTAGCCTATCCTACACTAGACTTTATTAATTTAATATAAGATACTCACTAAATACTTTAATATAGCTCAAAATATTATTTTTAACATTTTATAGGTTTTGGATACATACATACATGACTTAATCAAGTGTGGATGTGGTTGAGTGGCTATGATAAACTAGGGAATGACATGACAATGGTGTAAATATATACAATTTATTAACACAATTCATTAGAAAATATAAATAATAATAAACATGTTTGAATCTTAATTATGATTGTGTATGGGTTTACATTTTTAAACCAAAAATAATAATTACAATGTTTGATTATTAGTTATTGATAATGGTACAGAATTTAGATATTACTAGGATCAATATATGATTTTTACAAAGAATTACAATACTCAACCATAAGTTATTTATAAAGGTACAGTATTTAGATACCACTAGAGTAAATATATGATTTTACCAAGAATTGCAATATTCAAACATAAGTTATTTACAAGAATACAGTATTTAGATATTACTAGAATAAATGTATAATTTTTACAAAGAAGTCACCTGTCAATAATGACAACAAAGGTTATGAACTATTAAATATAACAATTACAATAATGAACATCAGTATTAGATATGTGTGTGCATCGTAATGAAGACATACTGGAGTTCATGACAACATTAATTGCGAATCAAAACAATAATTATAAATTAATGAGACATGATAGCTACACACATAGTAAATAATCAGTATTATACGTGTGTATCATAGAACAAATTTTTATATAAAGAATAATATTTTTATTATTACATATAATATTCTATCAAGAAATATGCCACCATAAAATTAATATGCCAATTTTGGAGAGCAAACACAATACCTGGTTATATTAAGTTAGAGGCCAAATGAATATATATAATAAATTTATACGTGTGTTTACATACATAGGGGACGTTAAGTATATATATATATATTTATTATTATTATTATTATTATTATTATTATTATTATTATTATTATTATTATTATTATTATTACATTTTATTGTTAGTATTCCCATCAGGAGTTATGGACAAAAGCATAATTTTAGCTCCCTTCATTATTAATAGTTATATAAAAAATATGGTTTATCTATTTCACACAGAATTAACAACAGGTATGATTAAGAAATATAATTACAGCATTCAGTGGCATCTGGGTTTGAATCCTTTGCTGGCTATATTATTAGCAATGGCAAACATGGGCCAATCTCCTTTGTTGAGCAGTAATATATATATATATATATATATATATATATATATATATTGTAGCGGGTGTACTCGTTACCCGTATATTTATATATCTTCTCCCTATCTAATCAGAATATTGATAAGAAAACTCGTATCTTTCTTACAGCATATTTATGGACGTCAGTTTTTTTTTTATTTTAGACTCCAAGCGCCAAACTTACTTTTTACATAAGTATTATGCTGGAAGATCAGAATACAATTGTGATAGGGCCACACCTCTAGCTCAGTACTCAGGGCGGGTGGTCAATAAACCGTAGGAAAATGTACGGGGAACTCCATGCATCTCTTAATAAGGAAATCCGAACCAATTGCCTAAATTCGTGGACTATCTTTCATGAGTTAAATAAAAAAAATATACATGTAATACAAGCTTTAAAATAACACCTTTTATTATAATTTTTCCCTTCTTTTCCTTTTTGGAAAATATTTGCCTGTATCCCCCCTACATTGTTTACATAAACTAAGAAAACATACATATATACAGTGTGGATTTTCAACTGAATAAGAAATGAACGCATGTACAGACAAAATCTAATCAGCTGGATTTGAACGGCCTTCTCTTAAAAAATACCTTTCTTGCCTTTGTTCATTCTCCTTGAAAACTTCGGAGAGAACGTGGTAATATTTAGAAAATAAATATTTTAAGTTCACATTACCTGCAATTTTGTCCGATGTGATCCCCGGGGATATTAAAATAAGACGAAAACATATGAAATTTGAAATAGACGCACGAGGCGGTTTATCACGCTATAATCCATTTCGAGTCGGGTCAGTTCTTTTGTGAAAAGTTAATAGATCTCCGGTAGATGTTCTCCGTTCACTGCCGCATGGTCTCTTCGGGGTAAGGCACAGAAAACCCAGCACGCTTAAGCTTTTACCCCACTGTACGCATATTCGGCCGTAGCCTTAGCTATTCTTTTTTTTCTTTTTAAAAAAAAAAATGGCGATTCCTTTCCAAAAAGGACACAACGAGAAAAAAAAGAAAACTTCTCTACCCTCCCTGTCACTTTTTCTTTCTTTTTCTTTTCTTTTTCACTCCTCTCTTTTGTCCTCGCAAAAACAGTCCGCCCCCTTTTCCTCACCACGTGGTATAGATGGCCAGTTAGGCTAACAAGCAAAGAACTTTTCGCACCTTCGGATATTCTGGCAAACAACATTCCTGACCTTTTTCAACCCTTCCTTTTTTTTTTTTTTCTTTTTTTTTTTTTTTCTTTTTAAATTCCTCAGATAAGGTCTCCAATACATATTTTTTTTTTTTTTCTTTCTGCTCTCTTACAATGATCTCATCTTGGATACCAAATTTATTCATACGTTCGCCTTCTCATTATTATTATTATTATTATTTTTTTTTCTTTTTGAAATTGTCCATCCACACCGCACATACATACGTATATCACTTTCACTAAAAACAAAACGCAAATCCCCCCCACTCCCTCTTTTCTCACTTTAATAAGATTTTAAACATTTTCTTCCACTAACAAAATAAATACTAAAACGGAATAAAACCAAACTATATGAAACTAATAAAAAAATATATAACACATGTGTGCGCTTTTCTACATTGTAAATAGGGTTTAAACCCGACCGTTTACAATATATATATATATATATATATATATATATATATATGTTCCTATGATAACACATCCGCATTCAGCTTGGCTTGTGTAGGAAATAAGAGCATGGGATTTGAATCCCTATTATTATAGAGTCTACCCATTCATTGGCTCAAAGAAAACCATGGCTATCTCGTATCACCAGGACCGGTAAAATATCCATGTGGCTGTCCGCATAACATACTCAATGTCTATTTTTTATTAAAAGCCATATAGGCAAAGATCAATATATTAAGCCACTGATATATTTTCCCATTAAAAAGCATCAACTTATATCTGCATAGATATTTTCCTAAACCTGTATTTAATAAGTAATAATGGGGAAATTTGACAACCATATCTTATTGGCTATAAAATGCCCCAGTGTTTCAAATATATATTTTAACCATATAATGCTAAAGAAGGTGAAAAAAATCACTACTGCTGAGATATTTCCTTCCACAGTGCATGCATCACTAAATATACAAATAGACTGAGATGAACACATATCTTTGCAATAAGTAATATTGCTCATTTTGATTTTAAAAAGAAGCACTGTCATTATTATTATTTTTATTTCTACATTTAAATAAACGCATATATACATTATTTCATTTTTTTAATTGTCACAAAGAATCTTAATCGAAATTAAATAAAATCTTAACACTCATTCATATTTTAAATTTCTTTAACAATGTATTGCGATTATACATATATGGGAAGAGGGCGGATTTTTATACAGATATTTGATTTCTTTTCTTTTCCTTTTTTTTTAAATAAATGACATTTTTAACTAAGCCAGACTTAGACGTGATTTAAGAAATTTAACTTTGATTGATTCTTATTTTATCATTCAAAATGAATCCCTTTCCCACTTTAGATTCAGGACAAAGCAAAAAAAATTATACATAAGTTGGTTTCATAGTGTAATATCATTTGTCCCCATACTTAACTAAATTGGCACAAATAAATTAATCAATCAAATATATATTATACTTAAAAAAAACATACCGGCATATCTCAAAATAAAATATATAAAAGCTGCAATTATAAACTCTATAACAATCTTTTGTTCCACTTAGAATTATACATTATACTTTTTTTCTTTCTTGTTTTAACCATTAATAAGTAATCTAGTTATAATTTAAATTGACTTGTTAAAACAACAATAAAAAACTAAACACTCATATATATATATATATATATATATATATTGTACCCTCCTCCCCCGTCGCCTCTCACGCGTGCACTCCAAAATAATCTATAATAATGTTTAAAATATATTCTCGGGTTCTCTCTAGCTCAGTCTTAACAAAATGAATGAAATTAATTTATTAAAATGATTACTACTAGCTCTAAACTTTAAAATATAAATACAGTTATATTATTAAAAATTTATTATTTTCATGAGACATGGAGCGACGACACGGGGAGCGAGACAGACTACATTGAGATATATCCACATGATACTATCCCAATGGCATAAGAACACTATACTAAATAATCAACTTATGGTATTCTTATGACTTTCCAATCTCTTTTCATTACGATTAAGATAATAATCATATCTTATTATTCTTTGTAATAATAATCTAGCTCAATTAAATAATTTAAGTAAATAAATGAAATAAAATCAAATCAAATAAATCTCAGGTTCATCAATTGCATTTAAACTGATTTAAATTACGGTAGTAAACTATGAGAAGGGAATTTTATGTCATAAATTCACTACGTAACAACTAACAATAATAAATAAGAATAATGATAATAATAGTATAATGTAATCCTATTTCTTCTTAAATGAAATAAATAAATAAATATTACGTTCGTGGTAGTATTTAATAATCTGACAATCAAAATACGTGTTGTAATATTAGCATATAATTTATTTTAATATTGTGGCAACCAACTTATGACCAATAAACGATATAATTATAATCCTTTAATTTTATCATACAAATAAATTTTCAAAAATTATTATAACACTTTTGTGTTTATCTACTTTGTGCAAAATTATATATCTGTTGCAATTATAAATGTGTATTGCGATATCATGCATTCTATGTGGAGAAATATAACTAAGACACGAAGCTTACAAATAAATTTACAACATAGTTTATTAATAATTATACAAATAACAATATTTACATTATGTACATCGGATATCCCTACTTTCCTGTTACAAAATTACTTTACTAGTTTATCTCTTAACATTAAATTTCTACTTATTTTATTTTTTAACTCTTATACAGTACTATTATTACTAGATATCTGATTTTAGTTTAGCTTGTTACAAAAATGTATCTATCAATAATTATCATTAATACTTTATATCTCTATTAATTTTAAAATTATATTTTACAAAAATTTTTACCTTCGTAGTAAAAATTATACAAAATCATAAAATTCTCTTTTATATTATTATTCGTATGGAATCCTAAAGATTCAAACCCTTCCTGAAATTTTGATGTTTCCGTTTTATTATTGACTATACAATAATTATTAATCAAATACTTATCCAAGCCTTTGCTTCGTATGGTAATTACAATCGTTAACATACCATACACAAATACATATATCTGTTACACATTATTGAATCATTTTTCAACCAACATGCAATCTCTATTTTTAAATATCATATAAAATATTAAAATTTTATTATTACTTTAAAAACTTTGTTTAGATTTTTCCTTTAAAATCTTATATTCATTTCAGAATTACTTTTTAAAACTATATCATATGATTCTTCATCTCTTTATGACATTTATACTTTCACTTTTAAAATAACAATTCTAACTCATTCTAGTAAATAAACCATTCTTACATAACGACAACCTAGCCTCATTTCTATTTTATGTATCATTTCCATAAAAATATCTTTCTGACGATGTATATTCATGAAACAAGGATAGCGAAAATAGATGCACAGTATCAAAACAACTAGAATATTATCCGTCATAAAACTTGACAATAATGGCACAGTGAATTTAAAGAACACCATAGAGGAGTGACCTTTATCTGTCTACCCACCTCTACTATAGGAGTGATGCTAAAGCTATTTCCTTCAGCTTTATATAACATCAAAAAGTTTCAAAAATACGTAAAAAAAAACACTGTCCAAAATATATGTGTTCAGTGATAGGACTTAGTTAGCTATACTGAAATCACACAAAATACTATGATCCAAATATTTGATTTTTCTTATTTCTTGGCAAAAAACATCATCTTGGTTTCCTCTACACCAGTACTACCAAGTCACTATCCGATTTTATTTCTCTAGATTTATCTATGCAGTACATCGACAAATTTCTGTCTACATTTCTAACAATAATAAAATTCATTTTTAGTTCAAACTATACAGCTATTCTTAAGAAAATCTTTTACTACTTATCTCGTATATTTATAATATACCAACTATTTTAAAAATTATCTGAAGATTTTGCAACATAAAAGTTCAAAAGAATCACATAATTATTATGATACTTATTATTAATTATATTTTTAAAACAACTTATTGCATGCACATTTAAAATTACTACTATCTCAAATATATGTTTTAATGTTGGATAAAATGTGTACTTATAATTTAAAACTTTCATACATCATTCTCCATTAATAGATGACCTAAAAAATACATTATGCATTATCAATAATATCACAATTACCAAAACGATCTCTATCTTCTTGATCGTATTCTGAAGGCTTCACCATTCCATTACTTCTTGTAGATATTTAAAACTTCCATACATACATTCTATTTTTTATAATAATATTTCTATCATTCTATTAAGCTATTATATTTAAAATCTCATTATTCTTAAATTCATGTTTATATGTTTCCCTAAACTAATATAGAATTTTTATATTTTAAATACAATCAAATAAAATATTTAAATTATATTTACGATACTGCTTTGTCGAACTTGCTTGAAAATTGTTCATCTTAAAGCTAAAAAAATATATATACTTTATTTCCTTTTTCAGTCACTTAATGTTCTATAAAAAAAATAACTCTGTTTAATAATCTTCATCGACGATGATCCTTAGTTTTCTCAATATTTTATACACTTATTAATTCTTGATATTTCCTTCACATAGTCTGCTAGTTTTTCCCGCGCGTCTGGTTTCCCCCGATGCATCTTGTAGATATTTTATTTAAATCTTCAATAATTTTCTATTTCCATGGATCCATTTTTATTTAGTTGAGCACTTTAATTTTAACATTTTAAATCAAGCATTTTTCTTCATTGAATACTTTATAATGTTTTTCTTTTCTTATTGGATAAAGGTTTCAGCTCTTTTTCTATAAAATACATATAGCACTTTCATATTAGTCTTTAACTTCTTTCTTTATTCTAACATTCTAGAACTATAGTTTTAATAATTTTTCCTTTTAAAATTAAACACTTTTCTTCATTATTATTTTTCTTGGTACTAGAACGCATATTAAAATTTTGTTCATAGAGAAGTATAACTTAGTTTTAAAGTAGCTCTGTAAATTTATCGTCATAAATTGTTCTTGACGATCAGCAGCTTCTTTTTCAGATTTTCACATATCGTCCCAATTGTATTCCTTTCAGTTATAAGATTAAGTTTCAGGTTGAGCACAACTAAAGTGGCATTAAGATGATTTCCAATTATTTTTCTTTCAGCAATCACTTTAAATATTTTTTCTTGTACTTCCATGTTACTGTAGGCTTTCTGGTTAAATTTGAATAAAATTTCCTGGTAAGATAAACTTAAAATTAGCAATACATATCTCTGTAGTCAAAAATATATTATATGTTACAGAATAACTTTTAGAATAAATCCGAAATTATAAATTTATATTACTGTTCAGCTACGATGTTATCAGCCATAAAAAAAAAATTGTTACTTTCTCTTTCACTTACACATTACTTCTCCCGATCTGTATAATTATTAGATTTTTTTTTCTGTTAATTTTACATCCTTCTATTGGTTAATATTTATTTTAGCGCGAACAATTTATTCATTTTATTTTTATAACAGAATGGATGTTTTAAAGTTAAGAATTGATGACGTAATGTCTGGAATATTTATACCACTATTTTTAAATTCAATTATAGTTTTATATAAAAAAATCATCTAAGTTTTAAAATAATTATTAAAACAATATTTAATATTTTTAACTTTCACTTTAAAGATCGATGACAATTATATCTAGTTTTAAATTCACACAGTTTATTATTATTTTAACAAGAGTGTGTGTGAAGGCATATAATATACGGTCACGTGTCTACTAACTTTATAAAATGATTTTTTATTTACGTCTTGGTTTAAATTACCAAAACTGATATATTTTTTATAAAATTTGGAAAATAATTTATAATGTTAAACTAAATATACCTCTCACCATCCCACAGTTTATTAATAACTTATACTCTATTAAATTTGATTTTTAAATACAATTATAACATTACATTTCATTTATTTAATTTATTAGTTTTTAAATATTATACTAAATAATTGATATACTTTTAACTATCTATAGCTGTATTATTTTATATGGCCAGCTTTCACAACCATAAGCAATGATATGATTAAGCTTTATTTAACTGTTTTTCTTTTAAAATAATTTATTACACTGTTATATACCAGGTATTTTTAGCTTTAAATTGTACTATAAAATCTCATTCTCTTATTATTATTTATATATCTTACAAATATAACTTAAAATTTAAAATTTTTTAATAATTGACCTTTCTACCCTACCTATGACCTACAGACAAGGGCACAATATATATATATATATATAACTGTCCTTTTGAAACACATCTTTTTAAGATAGTCTTTTGCAAATTTTATGAATCTAAGGAAATTAAATGTTCGAATTTTTATAGAAGGCATTCTTAAGATATAATTTTTTTTTTTTTTAAAGATAGAAATTTATACTTGCGATAGATTACGGTGTCACTTTGCTTGATGCTGATAATTTTCTACTGGTTCACTCATTGTCAGGGTCGACCTTGGGCTTTACTGGACTCAGAATAGACTGGCTTCAAGTTGCTTCTCTATTTTTCTTCAATGGATTATTGTGTCACTTTGATTGAGACAGATATTTTTTTAAGGTTCACTCATTATTAGGATCGACCTTGGGCTTTACTGGACTCAGGATAGACTGGCTTCGATGTTGTTTCTTTATTTTCATTCATAGCAGCAGCATGGGATTTGTCTCTCCTCTTCTTCTTTAGATGCATTTTTCTGGAGACTTTCCAGAGAAGGGAAAAGTAATTTGTCCTATTCACAAATCATATAGTGGATCTTTTCTCCGCTTAAAATGTAGTCAATTGCACTAGTAGTCGAGAATCACTTTTCTCTTAAAACTTTTCTTTAAAAAGCACCAACTTTTTTTTTTTACTGCCAACAATTTTTTTTCTCTAACTGCTTGACTTTGAATACCTTGGTTCTTTTTCTTTGCTCTATTTATAAAATCTTTTTGCTAAGCAACTCTTTGTTTTCTATATATATATATATATATATATATATATATATATATATATATATATAACATATATAATATATTTGCCTTGGTTAGAAATGAAAAACAGACCGCATGATTGATTTTTTTTTATTTACATCAGTTTAAAGATTTTTTTGATTTACATCAGTTTAAAGATAAGAAAAACAATTCAACACTTCCATGCAACTAGCTGAGTTGATCTTTTACCAAAAACAGGTGACATAATCAAGATAAGATTACATCAAGGTATGAAAATCTTACTTGCCTTTTAATCATCTCACAGATGAGAAAATGAATTCACACTTACATGCAACTATATTTTTCGGAATGTTTAAGAAAAAAAGCAGAAACATTAAAATGTTATTCGCAAGGAATGAATCCCCTTTAGGACAAAGATATAAGATATAAGACAATGGAAATATATTTTTCTTTCCAAATATATATATATATATATATATATATATATATATATATATATATATATATATATATATATATATATATAAATGCATTTCAACAGAACAATATACATATACATGAGTCCACTCATTCGTCAAGTCACACACATGCACCTGCATATTATCCTCTTTAGCAAACAAACAAAAATATATACATATACATGAGTCCACTCATTTGTCAAGTCACACACATGCACCTGCATATTATCCCCTTTAGCAAACAAACAAAAATGAAAAAAATGAAAAATTAGATATTTGAGCTTTAAAATCTATATACGTATACTATTTCCAACAACTAACATGAAGCTCTGTTTGTGCAAATACACTGAATGCTTCAATACATATTGTCAAAATGTACTCTCTCTTATTACTAAAATATAAATGCGAACGTTTTATTTTACGTTCCTTAAAATATAACTTTAAATTTGTAACCCTTCATTGACTAAAATATAAAGACATTTGATAAAGATCTTTTATATATATATATATATATATATATATATATATATATATATATATATATCAAATTAAAATATTGAAAAGTTTTCTAATAGAATATTTAGCAATTAAATCTTGATTTTAAAAATAAGGTTTTGCACCTTCTATGATTTGCTTCCTTTTTCTTTCCAAAATATCTATATAAAATAAATAACTTAATTACTGGAGTATAATGGTGGAAAGTTAAACGATGTAATTTTCAATTAAATTTATAAAAGCTATCGCTGCCATTATATATAATTATCCCGCCCATTACGATATAAAAAAAAAGAAAAGAAAGCAATGAATGAAATACCATTTTACAAGATATGAATATGTAGATTAAAAAAACATATATATATAAAAGAACATAACTCTAGAGTGAATTTGTAAATTACAAAGAGAATTTTATGTGAATTTATGGTAATGTTACCAGTAACTCGATGGGGTGGGGTAAGATGAGTTCATTAGTGATTTACCACAAGTCTTCTCGGTTCTTCAACTTTGTTTTTCCATGCTTGAGGGCAGATATTCACAGATACAGGGCAGACACTTTAGTTCTCTGGCTGGCTTACATGATTATGACTGCGGCCTCAGGAACAGCTCAGGAGAGAAAAGGCAAAGAGGTTACCCCTGCATTTTTGCAGAGCAACACATTTCTGGATTTTTTATTTATATGCTGAAAGAATAGAGTGCAGCTTTAAGTAAGTACAGCAAGCAAGAGTTCACCATATTGTCCAATCTTTCAGCAAAATTTCTTCCAACAAATTCTTAATATTTCTTTCTGACCTTCAGCACAGGTTACCTGCAAGCATAAGACCCAGAACAAAAGAAAAGTTCATTGTTTATACCCTTTTTTCTATTATGTTTTTAATCTGCTAATTAGTAGTGAATCATGCCCGTTGTTTTAAATTTTTCCTGTTATCTATTATTTTATCTGATTCAGAAAAATGTTTTATTAATTAATTTCTTTTCTTAATGGATTCTATTTAATTAAGAAAATGTTTATCTTATTGAATTCTACCAAATATATTTTAAAAATAGTTGCAAATATAATTTTAACTTTCTACATTTTATTTTATTAAATCTTTTCTCTTTAACACAATTCCTTCTTTAATTTAGGCAACTATTTGAGAAAACGATAAATTTACTTTGAAAAAGAAACATACATTCACTGTGGTTGGACTTAGGGTCTTAGTTAGTCCACAGTGAATGGTGAAGTGTGCATATATCTATCTATCTATCTATCTATCTATCTATCTATCTATCTATCTATCTATCTATCTATCTATCTATCTATCTATCTATCTATCTATCTATCTATCTATCTATCTATCTATCTATCTATCTATCTATCTATCTTTCTATCTATCTATCTATCTATCTATCTATCTATCTATCTATCTATCTATCTATCTATCTATATATTTATTTATTTTACATATATATATATATATATATATATATATATATATTCAAGTATATCAGTGATATGAGATAGAGTGGTGGGTCATATGAATGTCTGTGCTCATATACCCTCTATATTACACATATTGATACAGGTATATAATAAACCTGTATTTCAGTTATTACACAGTAGAGATGTCTATCCATGCCTTGTATATATATTAAATGGATTATGTCCTTTACATGAGGGGTCAGATTGACTTTAGGTCAACATGGGTGTGACAAGAATCTCAACTTCAGGTTGGTCTTTGAGGGTTCCATCATCAGATTTTCAATTGGATGGATGGTTGAATAGTTGGAGTGTGGAATGAATTGAAGCCTGTCCATTAAAATATGAAGATTGGCTATCTTAATATATATATATATATATATATATATATATATATATATATATATATATATATATATATATATATATGAGCACTTTATTGCATATATATGTAAAGATGATAACCTGGATCAACTGATGATTGCTGGTTTAGCATGAAATATGGATATTGGTGATTATTTATCTTTTAGACATGTATGTGTTCAACTGTATCAATGATATGAGATAGAGTGGTGAGCGGTGGTGGGTCATGTGAAAGGCTGTGCTCATATATCCTATAGGGTAAATAGTTTTTGTTAATTTTTAAATGCATATAAAATCAGTAATAACTACTTTAGAGTAAACAATTTAATATATTCACGCACTGTAAAATTATATTAAAACAAAAACCCAAATAAATGTCTTTAAGTTAATAAATCAAGTCAGTTTTATTCATTTAAATACAAAATAAAAATTATAATAATTTTCAGTTCAGATTCTTAGAAAAATATCTTTTACTAAAAATAGCATGATAATTGGTGTGAATAAAAAAATGACAAGTAGAAAATAAACGCCCAAATTAATTAAGCCTATAGTACAATAAAGTATAACACTTAATTTTTAAAATAGCGTGAACATAAGTGCAGAATAAAAATAAATCTTATCTTTAAAATCAGCTGATATCTTCCAATTCACTGATGTAGAGATTTTTGTAAGGAGATTTAAAATACATTTTCACACATTTCTTATTTTTATATACGTTGACAAAATTTTGTCATTTTTAAAAGTAGAAACTATTTCATTCTTACTCTTTTTTAATTATATATAAAATGAATACCAATCAGTGATAGAATATTTCTTTACCTGTATTTAGAATACAACGTCTCAATAAAGTCACACTGTGCAAGTTGTTGAGAATATTAATTTCAAAACTATCCTAAACCACAAACACGAATTTAAATAAGCTAAGATCTTAAAAGCTGCTAAACAACCATATTAGATGTTAATATTTAAATGCAAGTATAGTATATACACTTACGCTGAATATAATTAGAGGGAACTTGAACCCAGACGTTCAAGCTCACTTTAGTCATCCACTCCAGCTTATACAACCAATATACACGACAACATACATATCATAAAAAATAAATGATCTCCAATATATGTATTTCACATTGAACTAGCGCATATCAGTTGATATGAATCATCTACCACATATATCAATCAGTGCTCCGTTTATCTTAAGATAGCAAATTTCAAACTTTCATGGGCAGACTTCAATCTTCTCCAACTCTTCAACTATTAACTATCATATCATTGAAAATCCAATGATGGAATGTTCAAAGTCACATGTTTGCCAATTTTGTTGACATACCATGTTGTTTGAGTCATTCTGACTCCTCGTATGTAAGATTTTAATACCATTTAAATATATAAAAGAGAAATATGCAGAATATAGGCTGAATCTGTAATATTTAAATACAATCATTATATATACCTAAACTAGATGTAATTAGAGGGGATTTGAACTCAGACTTTCAACCTCCCTTCACCCACTTTATCCTATACAACTGATACACATGACGACATATATGTAAAAAAGATAAATGATCTCCAATATACATATTGTAACAATATGAAAAGTAGAGCTGCTTTGATCTAACTTAGAGATGCAGGTAGGGGGATTCGAATCTCACTTACTCCTCCAGATTGCTAATAGGAAACTTACTCCCCAAACCTCTCTAGAATTTATTCTTTATGTATGCCTGGTGGTCAGGGAGAGATGAGATCCCAAAAAGAAATTTTAACAAAGAAAAGTCAGGTTTAGATTATATAGTGAAAACACAGACAATTAATATATAATTGGATTAGTGAATGACATTTTTATTAGTTGTAATAACAATAGAAACGACAATTTGAAGACTAAAAAAATAAAAAAAATGTTGCAAGTTATTTTCTTCCATCTACAAAGGTAGATGTGTAAGAAAGACCTTTAAAAAAAAACAAATTCACATTATAAGTTGGGAACATTTCTAGCCAATGGACTGTGAGAGTACATGATTCGGATAGCCAGCCAAACTAACTAAAATATTTTTAGGCAAGCATTGAAAATACCATCCTCTGCTACTAACGAAAAATTCAATAGTGACTCCCCTATGGATATTTTCAGTCTTCAATGAAACATTTCAATAATATTTTGTAGAGAAAGTTTTTGAAATAAATACAAATATGAAATATTGGGGTCAATGGTGATCGAATATTATAAGAAATGATGAGTTCCGAGACACAAATGACTACCAGAAGGCTAACATGAGACTGGGCAGTTATCCATCTCGAAAGTGAGTTAGAAAAATGGAATTCGTTCGCTAAATGCATGATCCAAATTAAGGAATGGAGTTTTGTTGCTTATGTCCAGTTATATATTTATAAATATTTGAAGAAGATGAGATCCAATTTTATTAATCTTCATTGCGATCCTGTGGCAGGTATGTTAGCCTATGTAGACTTTGTGAGGAAAACAAAAATGTGCAGAGACATACACACAGATCACCCAGTATGTAATATAATATATAAATATGGTCCAATGACCTTTAAATTTAAAAGAAAAACTTTAGTTGGTAAATGTAGACAAAACATTATGAAAGTCCAACTAAGCAAAAAAAATTCCTTATAAAATAACTGTTACTTTTTTTCGATAAAATGAAATCATTTATGCAAAGGGACAGATATGTTAAACATTAGTTAATATTCAGACAGTCCACCACAGAGTTAATACATTTTTTTCTAAAACTTTAATATCGATAAATACGGGCAACTGCACTCTCTCTTTTACAGCTAGATGAAAAACGAAAGTTTTGTTATTTTACATTCTTTAAAAAATAGACATATATATTTTTACCTTTTGAATTAAATTAAGAAAAAAGGTAAGGCAAAGAAATAGAGGTAAGGGTCTTTCTTTTTTCTTTTTTAACAAAAAAAAAACTAAATCAAATCTTTAATCCTTAAATCTCAAGTCCTATCTATACCAATTACAATATTTTAAAAAAAGAAAAAAAAAAACAATTTGTAAAATATCATTTACAAGAGGTACGTATATAAATTTCAAACATATTAAAAAAACATATCTAGATTTACTTTGAGAAAAGGCAAACACATTTCAAATTAGGGGATAGTTACCTGTAACTAGCATGCATATGTCAAAATGGGTTCTGTTGATGTTGCATGACAGTTTCTTTTTGATTCTTGAGGTTTATATCAGTTTTCCATGGAAAGAATTACTTAAACAGGGTAGGCATTTGTCAGGCATTTTTCTTGGTTCTCCTGCTGGCTCACTTCTTTATGACTCCAGTCCCAGAGATGGGAGAGTGAAGGCAAAGACAACTACCTCCACATTTTTGTAGAATAACAAAATTTCTGAATTTGAATACATGAAGAGCAAATAATCTACAGCAACAATAAAAAAGTAGCAAGCAGGATTTCAAAAATGAATTTCTTTTCCGTTTGTAGAATTTTTTAGCCGATTGTACAAATTCTTAATATAAGAGTCTTTTGGAAGAGCTTCAGCAGATTTTCAGATTTTAGAACAAAATAAAAGTTCTTTATTTATACTCCTTTTCCCCAATTATATTATTAATTACAGTACTTATTAGTAGCCTATTGTTTCAATTTTTTCTATGATATCTATTTTTCTTTTAATTAAAATGTTTCATAAATTAATTGCTTTCTTTAATGGATTCTTTCTGCCATCATATTTTAAAAATAAAGAAAAAATTTAAAAAAATTATCTTATTTTTTTATATTTGATTTCATTATCTTTTCACCTTCTTAAAATGATTTCCCTTAAAATAATATATAATTGTTGATGCAGATAATTCTTTAAGCGTGAGAAAAACATACATTCTTAGTGGTAGGATTTAGGGTCTTAGCTAGTCCACAGGGAATGGGTGAAGCCAGTGTATATATATATATATGCACAGCTTCAATATTGTGATGCTGAATCAGCACTCATCTGTTAGTCCAGAATATTATCATCCATCCAATGTGAAATAAATATTAGAGATCATTTATCTTCTTCACATGTAGGTGGTCATGTGTATCAATTGTATAGGATAGAATGGATAACTGAAAAAAACTTGAAAGCCTGTGTTCAAATACTCTCTTATTACATATTACATATTCTGTACGCAAAGTCAATTAATAAATAATCTATTTATGCTTTGAAAAACTCCAAACATATCAATATATGACAATAAATTAATGATTGTATAATACTAATTGAATCTCAAATATAATAAATGAATACAAACTAATTCTTGTGTTATGAATAGTCTTGACATCAATATTTCTAATTTTCAACATAATAGGTAAGAGGTTTCCTTTTACATATAATGCTTGATTCAGACTGTGTTTTTTATATACAGATAACTCTGTTGAAACATAATAATATTGGTTTATTTTGATTTACTATATTTGAGTGTCAAGTAGCACTATTCAATCATTCATTTATGCCTTTATTTATAAACTATATTACATGTATATATTATAGATAATATGTAAAAAAATAAAAAAAATATTCTACCCGAGTATATAGATAATTATCAACTCTTACAGTAATAAATCTTTGGCATAAAACAATATTAGTTACTTTGCTGAGCCAGGCTTCCAATACAGTTTGCCTTTACCACAGCACATACGTAGTGAACATGTGTTTATGTTATTATTTGTATTTATTGCAGATTGATTCTGGATACAATTTTGTGTTGTTTTAAGACATCAATTATTGCCAATTCCATTCTGATTGCAACTTTTGAATTTTTTCTTTTCACTGGAACAGTTTCCAAATTTGAAATAATACTTATATCATATAAATTCTCTCTTTTTGGCATTTTTTTTTTTTTTGTTTTATACTGATTAACACTTCCTAATTTTTCTTTTTAGAAAATATAATTTCAGAGTTCCTTAGCATTTTTCTTAACATTTATTTACTTTTTTTAAGTACTTGGCATTTTTGCCACTATAGAACTATTTTGTTTAATTGAATATCACTTGATCTAAAAGGGTAAAATATAGGTTTTTACCAATAATTCTTAGGCATGAGAAGTTAATCAACTCATGCATCAATGTTCAACAAATATATTATCAATAGACACCCTAACCAAATTGTTTATTACTCTTATAGAATCATGAATTTAACAATAAACGTGTCTGTATTAAATATTTGCTGAATAAAGTAAATACTACTGATCAGTTGGAGCAATAGGTTGATTGTGAATAAAAATGCAAAATTCTAGAGTCATTTATGGATTAAAATCAATTTAAACCTTTTTTTTAAATATTGAAAATAATGCATGGTCCTAAAAATGTTATATGTGTATGTCTTCATTTTTACATTATAATGGCTGTATATCTGAAATAACTATCTTGTTCATATTTTAGACTTTAATACAAACAATTAGGTGACTGTAGTTTATGACATAACCATCTCAACAAATTATTTTAATATGGCAGGGCTACCCAGCTTAATGAAATTATATCATTTTTATAATCTTGAAACAGAAAGAAAAATGAAAATTCTGATGAAAGTGTAAAATGTAGGATAGATATGATGGTACTTCTATTTTTTCGATTTATAACAAAAACTTATGTAGAAAAAAAAATTGAATTAACAGTCTTGGAAATTATTGTTCATTATGAGAATAAAAGTAATGTTGATATTTCTAATAAACAGATTTTCTTTAATCAAAAATAGATGAATGGAGATAATTTTGGCATTAGAAAAATTGCAAGAAATGTTCTTTAATATAAAGATAATTTATATTTAACTTTATATAGTTGATCAATGCAATTACATTCATTAATCAAAATGGTTAGTGTCAGTATTTGGAAATAATTGATGTATGTTCAACTAAGTTTGTTGATATGATAAGAACTTTACTGATGACCTAAATGATGGAATAATTACTGGTTGTTGGAAGAGTAATACGTTTGGGATAAAAATTATATAAATCAATGATGTGTACAGATTAAATTCAACTTTTTAAAAAAAAATATTGTGGCTGAGCTCTTAGAAAGAAATATTACCATGTTTCACAATATTATCTAAGACTGCTGGTAAAATGGTAATTTGCATTAAGAGAATCTAAAACAAAGTGTTTTCGTTTATTTCTCCAGTATGCTGATTATTATGTTATCTTTTCTAATTAAAATTAGTAATTGAATAAGCATTTTATTAATCCGAATGCACCTCCTTAAAAATTTTGGTTTGACAATTAATGGATAAGATACTCAAAATATATTTTAAAATCATATTTACTTTGTAAGATTATCACTTCAAGAATATAAATATATTTAATATATAAACGTCAAGAATGAAATTAGTTGAAAAAATATTAATACTGTACTAAATTTATCCCATAAAAATGAGACATAAATTATTTATAATAAAAAAAGAAAGGTCCATTTCTTTTTTTAAATTGTATAAAATTTTAAAAATATTGCAAACTTCTAAAGCCCAATGATATGTTATTCAGTTTTCTGAAAGTGCTGGGTTGAATATAATGTTATAAGAAAATATATTCTTTATAATAAAAATACAAAAAAAAAAAGAATAGTAATAGACCTATTAATAAAGGATTTTAATTAAAGAACACTTTTTTTTAGAAAACACAGGTTTTCATTTAAATTATGAAGATATCTAGCAAAAACATTCTAAAGAGTCTTGGAATGAGTAAATGTGATTATAAGAATATTTGATGATAATATTTTATCAAAATTTTGACCGGTTAAAAAAGTTGTTTTCTCAAAAATAAGTGTAATAATATCCATGAAGTGAAGAAAAGATCAGTTTATAAAATGCAGTTTTGCTTTTTATTTAGATATTGCAAAACTCATACTTAACTTTTTAAAAATATTTTCTTTGTATTTTTGTTTTCTTGTATTAAAATCACTGTAAAAAGATATTTAAAAGTTTACTTTTAGTTAAAATGGAGAAAGTAAATAGAAAAGAGTAAAGTGTAATTTTATTAAAAGATTATAATTAATTTCCTTTGTGGAAACATCGCTATAAAAAAAAAAATCGCTATCTTCATTTTCAATGATTAATAATTTATTAAGAGAAGAAATTCTCTCCAAATTTAATCCAAATTCTCCATCCATACGTACTTTTTTTTCATATATACCAACAAACTACCTTATTTCATTCAACAATATCATATGTGGTTTTCTAAGATTTTTTATGTAATCTTTTAGGATTCAGTTTAAGACTTCAACTGTCCATCTATTAGAATATCTTCTAATGATATGTCCAATTCAGCTCCGTTTTAATCTCTTAATTATTTCAATATTTCAATGATACCTCTTCATTCTCTCATTCAATTATTTTGCTCTAAATTTTTTCTTACGGTTCACAGCATACATATTTCCATATTTCATTAATTATAAATTTATTTAAACGCACATTGATTACATAAGTGATTACATAAGTAATAGTTACTAAGGCTGTAACCTCAAGAATGTGCATGTAAAAATATGATAGTAGGGACCTCTTCAGGTCTTAACCATAAGCTTGCATTTCGCGAGTATTAATGTGTAATAAGAAATGTGGACTTAATCAGTGAAGTATTGAAAAGCTTCAGCTCTCAGATCTAACTGCTTCAGCTTCACCTATTTATATAGAAAGTAGGTTGAAATAAAGGAGGGGTTCCTCTTTGAGGTTCCCCTCTTTTCTTCCAAAATGTAAGCTTGTGGTTAAGACCTGTAGATGTCCCTACTATCACATTTTTACATGAACATATTTCATTAAATGATTTAAAGTCTCTCATTGCTCTTTTGTTAAGTGTCCAAGTTTCATATATAGAAATAATAATGACTTTTAAGACAGTATTAAACACTTGATTTTTAAAAGCACTCCAGCCAAATTTAATTCTATGTTAAATTTTATCCATTCTAATTTTATATTCACTACCAATTTGGCTAAGGTATTTAGAATTGTATATTTTTCTAATTCATCATTATCATTTTTTATTTTCTTCTGAAAAAACCCATTAAAATCAATTTCTTTTTTAATATTTGTCTTTCTCCTACATTTATAGTTTCATGTGATAATTTTTGCAACTTTTTCTGTAATTCTGAAGTAATAAATAATTTACAAAATCTACATCATCTGCAAAATCTATATGACTTAAATAATGGTTATGAATTGTTATATCCTTAGTTTCTGACTTTAATCCACAAAACATTTCTTAATGCTGTAAAACATTTTGAAGAAATGAAATCATCCAGTTATATAACTTATTTCATATTAATATTCTTAGTATCACCATGAAATATAATTATTGTAATATTAATATCATTTATGTTCTTTATTACTTTTTATAATGCCTTTTTACAACTTACTATTGATAGTTTCGATTGCCTCAGCAATCTTCTTCCGAACTTTTACTTATATTTCCAAATATAAGTTTATAAGTAGAGTACTAAAGAAGATTGCTGAGTCAATCAAAATCGTCAATAGTGTGTTGTAAAAAAGCATTCTAAAAAGTGATAAAGATCATAAATGATATGAATATTATATGAATTTGGCAATGAACTAAGAAAAAAAGTTACAATCTAATTATTACTATTACATTTTGATAAATATTCTATGCATGGTAATAAATGTAAAGAGTTTTATTTTAAGTATGCTTTTTGTTACAAATTAAATAATCAAAAAGATATTAAAGTAATTTGCATCATTAACTTATTATTTATTTTAATAATACAAAATAATTTATTACTATATGTATTAGACATTAAATAAAATATCTATTTATAATCGAAATGCGTACAATACGGAGTACCTTACAACTAAACATAATTTATTTTGTTTTCAAATATAATTTTCTAAATAAATAAAATTTAAGTGCTCTATAATTGAATTTTGAAAAATAAAATTAATTAAATTCATTATAGCTTAATTGATTACTATTATTAAGGCTCTATGCCAAGTAAACACTTTTTGATAAGCGTACTAATACAGTAAACTGGGTGGGGGGGGGTGTCCTAAAAGACATTTTTTATACAATTAAAGAATGTGGTATATTTTCCCTTATTCATCAACTTCCAGATAATTATAAAAATCTCAGTCAACCCACTCATATTGTAATGACTGATATAGACATATGATAAATTTTAAAGCACCCAAGTATTTTGAAGTATAATGTATTAACTGTCTATAGAGAACTTATTCAAAAATTGACTTTTGAAAAATGGTACAAATATTAAAAATGTATGTGTTCATTATGTTTAGTCTATTGACATTAATTCTGGGCAAGACATTATACGAAAATGAAGATAGAGTACATTATCATGGGTAAGTTGATTAATATTTTCTTTATTTTAAATAATTAGGGTTACCACAATAGTGAACAGTTGAATCCGTAATCCCTAATGATGCAAAAATGTTTAATCCACCGACATAATATATATATAATAGTTTAGTTAAATTTGATTTACAATGGGTATGTGTGTTTTTCAATGAGAATAAACTTTTAAGTGGATAAAAATTATAAAAAAATGTACCCTTTCTTTTAACAACAATAACTATGATAATAAGTTAATGGATGTACTATATATATTTTTCTAGATAAATTAGAATTAATTTATTCGACTATTTGGTCTTTTAACCTAATATTAAATCAATGAATAGGTGTATTTAGCTCTAATTTCAAATGCAAAAAATATTAATACCAATTTCCATTTTCATAATTTTGGATTTCTATGCATGCAAAATTTAGAATATTATAGATTTTAGAAAATCCGACTAGGCGTTTAATTTTTTTAACTAGTGTTATACAGGATAAATTATTCGTCATTTTAGTATTAACTCCAACTTCTCTAATTTATTGTTTTATTTTTCACATTAATCTAACAAAATTTTCCATTTCATCCGTCGCTCTCACATATTTCTTTAGTGTCAAAATTTATCATCAATTCATGGCTGATTATTTCAGATATACTTTAGTTCAGCCTCATTTCAGTCAGTTGTTTTAATAACATTATAAGCTTCATGCACTTTGATTTTCTGAAAACAAACATCTCTCAGAATTTGCTGAAAAAAATTTATTTTTAGTGTTTTATGCTTTAAATTCCAAAATAAAGTAAACTGCGGCAATATTTTTTTTACTCAAAAGCACATCTATCAAAATTACTTTATGATTTTTCTACATTAATTTCATTCTATAATATTTAATTTCAGGTTTATTAAAGTAATTTGGGATTTTTTAAATCATTTTTTAGTTTTCAGATATAATTTTATTTAACCTATATCAAAATTAATCATATCATTTTAAAACCTAATTTATTTATTTTTATTTTTAGTGTTCGTTTTTAATCCACATTTTTCTTTTTAAGTATTTTCTACATTTTTGATGGCTCACAAATGACAAAATTTATTCTAATAATTGTGATTTCGTTGGATTAAATATTTATTGAAACTTACACATTATTTCCACAATAGATCAGTTGAATATAAAACCAATATTAAATGTGGATATTGTTTTTGTTTTTTTTCATATGTCTTAGCATCGGCCGGGAGGCGAACCCACAACCGTCTGGAACCAACTACTTGCTTGCAAGGCAGCAGCGATGACCTCTCGGCTAACAACGCTTGACATAAATGTGGATATTGTTGTCTATAATATGTTTTGACATTTGATGTGATCTATTGTGACAGAAATATTCTTATCTATAATCTATTTTTGATGCGAGTCTAAATATATATTTAAATGAGCTTTACTTTTAATAAAATTCTTATACTAAACTAATAAAAGAGTGGTATGAACTCTTATCTTCCATAACATCTTTTAATTAGTACTTTTCAAAATCTTTATCGCACACTTAATCTTAATTAAAGATTCTGACCAGGGTAATCTTATTCATAATTAATTTTAAAAAATTATAAACAAGTCTCAGCTTTAGTTAAAATAAATTAAAATCGATTCTAATCAAAACAAGAATGCAATTATAAAAAAAAAACTTTACAAAACTAAAAATACTTTATTCAAAAATATTATGTAAAATATTTTTATAAGATTAAAAGTTTGCTTGCCTTTAATTACTTTGAAAACAAAAAACAAGCAACCAAAAGAAAAATATTTAAAAAAAAATAAAATTAATTACAAAATATGAATGATAGAATTTGAAAACATAACTGCATATTTGCACTATTGCACATACTCTAGTTTTCTTTGCTAACTTTTTTAAAACAAAAGTTCTTTTTATTTTTGGATGAATCTTTTGAATCAGATAAAATATCTGGATCAATTGCTCCATAATATGATGGGCAAAAAATAAAAGGATTCCTATGCTATTTTTTTAAAAATATTAAACATTTTTAAAAAAAACCTTACAAAAACATGACTTGTCCTGTTTTTGACTAAAACCATTATTTTACTAAATAGCTTCCCCAATCTCATAAATCATGATGTCAAATAAATTCTTTTTCTTTAAAAATCCATCCAATTGCTCTAAGTTTAAATCTCTTAACCTTTGTCAGGCAGTTCTTTTTCTCTTTTAATTAGTTTTATGATATAGACTACTTTATTCTTCCTGTCTTTTTTTTTGCTTTATTTTTTACTCTTATCCCTCTCACATTCCATATTATTCTCTGCCTCATATATCTGAAAACCTTTTGGCCTAGCAAAAACTCCACAGTTCTTCAAACTGTCTTATTTTATTATTCATACTATCAGCACTCATAAATGGAAAAAAATATTTTCTACAATCTTTGTGAATAAGATTATTTTATAAATAGCTTGTATTTTTACTTTAAAATCATATTCCTGTTCAAAAACAAATGGTTACATTAACCAAATTATTTTTATTCTCTTGAGGTAACTCTTTTACATTACTTTTAATTTTTAACTTATAGCTTCTTTCTATTTTTTGATCTGAATTTTCTAATTTTTTACCTCACTATCTATTTGTATCCTATCACTATATATTTCTATATTTCTTTCCACATTATCTGCTTCAACACTATTTAGTTCTATTATGTATTTTATCACCTCAACTCCCTTTTCTATTTACTGACTTTTTTTAATCAAATCTAACTCTATGATTTCTCGGTTTTTCTTTATCTTTCCTGTTATCTCACATCACATTTTGCTCACTTCTGCTTTGAATAAACTCATTTCTTTCTTTATTACTCAATGCATTTCTCTATTTTCTTCCTTTATTTCTTTATGTGTTTCTCTCAACATTGCCTGCTGAGTTTGTTCTTGTCTATTAACAACTCCATTGTCAGCTTTATCATCACCTGTGTCTCCCTCTCTTTTTTTTCTACTATCATTTTCAAAATAAGGTTAAACCTCATTCTATTTACTTTTATTTTACTTTTACAAAATATAACTTCTTAATATTTATTTATATTTTTAACTTTTTTACATTCAACAATAAATTTAAAAAGGGAAAACACTATTTAACTGTTTATTATTTATATCATATGGAAAAAAAACCCTTACACCAAGCTGCCCCAACCATCCACATTATAACAAACATAAAGCAATCCCTATCACCAAATTCTGCCACCTGAAATATTTCTCAATTCAAAATCTCACATAGGTTTTAAACTTGAAGCATTATGATGGGTGCCAAAATTTAAATAACTATGTAATGGTTGGTTCTTTATTCTTTTTGAACACGGACAGCGCGATCAGATCACTGCATACCTGGAAAATTTATTTACTGTGATCGGAAGTTAATGATTATGATGATTTGCACTGACCAGATGCAGGGAGAGCAAGAGCTTGTTAATATTGTTCAGATAATTGAGAATATAAAGATAGGACAAACGATAGCTAATATAATTTTGAAATTTATTAAAACTTTGTATGAAAAATGTTTGGAAGTACATATATATATATATATATATATATATATATATCACTTCCAGGAAATATGTAATTATAATCACTTGATCTAGCTCAGATAAATAACTATGTTCATCTAAAATATATCTAAATCAACAATAACTATATTCTTTAATAATGTCAATTATCAAATTAGCTTAACTAATAAATAATAATATAATTCTGTTTTATAAAATTAAATAAATGAATATCTAATAAAAATAATGAGACTATGAAGTGAGTTTACAAGTGGCAGAACAAATACATTAAGCTAATATCCCACAGGATATCACCTCAATGGCATAAGAATACTATCCCTACTCTTATTACTTCAATACCACATTTATAGTACTCTTACATCTGTAATCTAAATTAATTAAGTACTTAACTCTTAATAAATTAATCTGAATATCTTTATCAAAATTGATTCAACTCAAATTATCTCATGTTCTTTTAAATTACTTTTAAACTAATTATAACTTTTGTAATCAAGTATGATAAGGATTTAATATCATTCCTAACTACAATTAAATAATACTAATAATAACAAAATAATAATACTCATCTTTAATCTATAATTTACTCTCCTATCTTTCTACTTATAATAGTGTTCATGTATATCACATAATAATAATA